>PIJE02002363.1:0-49231 GCA_002895965.2 Coryphaenoides rupestris | reverse complement strand
TGGGGCAGCCTGAGGCGTGGCGAGACGGCGGCGCTCTCAGGGGCTAAATCATGTTGATACCGCGGAGCATGATGACATTGGCACATGTGGCGGGCGACACCGAGGGGTTTATTTAGAGCTGGTTGTCAGGAAGCCTCGTAGCAATGTGGCGCATACATGACCGCGTACAAAGGAACGCAGCTACGGTTTCTCTCAATTGTTTAAACGCGTCTCCCGAAACAAACCCAATTTCTCAAACGACACACAAAGCACATCGACAGGTAAAAACTACACACACACGCATTCAAAACCAGGTTCTCTCTTCTCGAATGGGACTTTTCCACAAAAGTGAAAGTCCCATTCCAAAAGGGAGAATCTGGTTTTTCTTTTGTAGAAGCAGTCTTTGGTGCTGTTGACCTCCACCAGGATGACCGAGTGGTTAAGGTGTTGGACTTAAGATCCAATGGACATGTGTCCTCGTGGGTTCGAACCCCACTCCTGGTAGTGATGAATTATGAAGGGAGAAGCATTTTGTTTAATCTCCAAAAATATATACATGGTGTATTTTCACACACACAAGAACATCATTTCAGTTAAAATCCTGATGTTCTCTGTAAGTCTATTCCGAAACAGCATTTCACTGTAAGTTGATTTAGATCCTATATTGAGTGACCGGAAGGTCACTGGTTCGATCCCTGTGCTCCGCCTAGTTAAGTGTTGAGGTGTCCCTGAGCAAGACGCCCCCTAACTGCTCCTGATGTGTTGGTTGGCACCGCCGTCGGTCATCATTTACCTTCACATTTTCACCGTTGTGTGCAGAGTTCCAGTTTTAATGTTTAAACAATTGAGGAAAAACTGGTATAAACAACCTCTCCTGGTAGTCTCGGCTTCCAGGGTGGGTGTTATATATTCGTTTACCTAAGGGTTAGTGTTGCTTCTCACGTTAAGGTTTCCGTTTGGCTAGTCTTTGATTCGACCAAATCAGCTTGTCTGATGCCAGCGTCCTTAACCCACAAATAATAATCTAGGTTATGTTGTGTTGTGTTGAGCCGTGCCACAGACGGTATAGCCGACACCGTGCACCGTCACACAGGCCCTGTTCTGTCTTTGATTTTCTTCCCATCTCTTTCGGTCAATGCATCTTTGATGAGATTGAGGGCCCCACCAGGTGGAATTAAAGTGCCCTGAGTGTCTTGGCATCAGGACCCAAGCAGCCCCACCACCCCCTCTCTCTCTCTCTGTCTGTCTGTTTGGTAGTTATCGCCTAACTTTGGCAGAATAGAGGCTCACACACAAGGCGGGGGGTCAAAAGCGGTCGAGGCAGGTTGAGAGAATGACCGCCAAAAGCCTGGATATAGTACACCTCCCTATGGCAGAGCTGGAGTAGGTGTCAGTGGCGTTAATAGCAGCTGGACAGCTAGTGTCCAAGGAAACAGCGAGAGAGAGAGAGAGAGAGAGAGATGAATCACCTCGCTGCAAATAATCTGATTGCCTCTGTGGGTTTTGGCGAGGGGGAGGTAAACACAGTTTGGAAATATTGTGCTTTAGAGTGGAGGGGGGGAGCAGAGAGTGGGCGGGTGATGAGGGGCATGCCGCCCGGGCAAGGCTGTGAACGCACCGCTGGGGTAGATAAGGATTTCAACGGGACAGTCATAAGTGTACTTGTCAGCCAGCGTGATGACGACGCTGGTCGCCGAGCGTGCCAAGGGGTCTGCGTCCGCCCGGATGGCGTGCGAGGGGCTCTCCACTCCTGTGGGGAAACAGAAGAAGAAGAAGAAGAAGAAGAAGAAGAAGAAGCCATGATAGGCAGCTCAAATGGCCGACAGCTGGACCTGTGGATCTCATGGGATCTGATCTAATTAAAAACCAGCGGGGCCTCCCAACACATAACATCTGGCAGCCCTGCTTTAATGCATGTTTGTGCATTCGCAACAGCTGCTTAGACAACCATGCTCAATGGTTTTTCAGATTTCTTTCTTTTGTAGTTCAGCCAAATAAAAGAACAGTTCATTAAAAAACACAATACAATGTGTTCACTATCCGATTTGTAAATAATAAAACAATGTGGCGCTGCAGGCATACATATATAAAACACCCACACCTCCAGATGGACACAGCGACACCTCCAGGGGGTCATGATTTATCACAATGTCTCACCTGCCAGGAGATAGGGAGCACGGATCTCCAGGTTGAAGTTGAACTGGTAGTCCATGGAGTTGATGGACTCCTCCTCAAGCAGCGAGACCAAGCACAGCTGTGTTGAGTTTTGGAGTCTGTTCATTAGGACACATGGCACTCCTCTCTCTCCTATAGGTGGCGGAGCATACATATATACCAGGCATTCAAGTAGCACCACCGAAAGACCATGAGTACACTTAGAATATCTATTAGAAGCATATGCATAAGTGCTTGCTTGCGTGAGTAGCTCGTATGCAACATTCTCCAACCACTAATTTCGGTGTAGCTACTAAAGTAGATGCCATGAACCAGAACTCGCCAATGCCAAACGCAATACCTTGAAGGTGCTGAAGGTAAGACTTAAGAGCTTTTATTTGAGTGTAATTGGTTAGAAATGGCCTAGCCATCCATCAGCTTTTAGTGCTGTGAGACTATCTGTTTCGAGTTGACTGCACCTGGATGGATCAATTTAGACTTTAAGCCACTCCCGGCTCATTCCCTGGCCATTCAGGCCATCCTCATGCCTGATTGGTTGTGGGGAATCCATCTTGGCTGTCGATCACACTTGCACACAGTGTGATCATCTCAATGGCGGTGAAATGTCTCTCTCTCTCTCTCTCTCTCTCTCTCTCTCTCTCTCTTTACACCTGTCAAATCTTACCTACAGCCTAAATGTAAACCTTAAATGTGTACCTATACCAGTGATGTTGGCTCTTTTTTTTCTAACAAGTTATTAATTAACTAATTGATCCAGTAAGCGGCTGTCCTCACGTTCTGGTGAAGTTGGGGGACAGGCCCTGCTCCTCATTCACGGTCCTCTGCACCTTGGGCGTGCAGACGGGCGGCGAGCAGACGCGGATGCCGCCGTCGGCCAGTGTGGAGAGCTCCGAGGAGGTGCTGACCAGGATGCTGACCGTCTCCATGGGAGGGATCACCCCCAGGTTCACCACCAGCACCGTCCTCTCCAGGTCCTCGTCCATCACCACGTGCCCTGCAACCAGGACCAGACCAGACTAGTCAACCGCGGAATCAACAAACAGGCACTAGGGAGCGATTTCCAATGTTTGCCTTTTTTGCATGCTGTTCCCTTGAAAGCTTGTAATTACAGTGGCTTAACAGAAGCTCTGTTTAGATTGTAAATGTTTGACAGCAAAACACAGGCGGCTCGCTCAGTCATTTAGCACGAGTTCATAGTTAATTTGCTCTGTCATTTAGTAATTGTGTATCTTACCACTGCCGCTCTGGAGCGTTCCGGTAGCACTGGAAACATCGGGTTGACAGTCATCCATTTTGGACTTGTCCTTGATCTGCAGTGTAATGATTTGGCTGGAGATCATAGCCTCGAACCCGACGACAGTTGCGTTTTCTTCCAACGGGTAAATAAAGATGCCTATATGGTAAGGGGATAGAACATTGTGAAATCGGAATAAAATAATTCAATTGGAGACAAAACTGTCATGAAGAAAATGTCTGATGTTTGTAATATGGCAGGCTGATTTTAACATTGTGGCAAACCACATTCAAGCTATGTTTGAAAGGACAGAAAAGAGATGTTCTCACTTGCCCATTATTAAGCCAAACATTTGCTGAAATTATATTTTTTACTGACCTGAAAAGCTGTTAGCATTTTTGTGAAATGTTTTTTTGTGTTAAGACCAAGACTTGAACCTCCGCTCACCTTCGATCGCATGGTCCTCAATACTTTCATAGGTCAGGGAGGCTGTCATTGCCAAGGTGTAACCTCTGACACAGGAAGTGATATCAGAGACGCTGAGCGGCAGGGCGCTCCATTTCTCCTTATTCAAGAGTCCAGGCATGGTGCTGCTGGTAACGACATGATGTGGAGTTCAAAGGCAAAAGTTAAATCAAACGATGGCACACTGGCATGTCAGAATGCAGATCATTTTGATGTGCTTGTAGTCTGTTGCTGGCTATTGATTGAACAAGACTGCCAGCTCCCAGTGGTCCCAAAACTGCAGCTTACCTGTTGGCTCTGTGAATACCAATGGCCACTACCTCCATGCTAAAAATAAATATTACACCAGTAGTGGGCATTTGTATTCATAGAACCAACAGGTAGACTATTATATATATATATATATATATATAATGTAGAATAGAATGAATAATTTATACGTATCAATTATTCATAAAAATATATGAAAACAGGTCAAAGAGAATGCATGTGACTCATTCAGACATTCAACAAATAGTTTTAATAGATGGGTTGGCTGTCAAAAGATAATTAATTATGGGCATTAAGAGAAAATGGGCTTGAGGTTAACCCCATGGCAGATGATGAGAGCAAAATATATTCAACAGGTAATGGCTTCCGGTCGGCGCTTTATGTAAATGTCATTTAATTAAAAAAAATAATAATACAGACAGGCCAGGGGTGTATGTGTTTGTTTGCTGTCAAGGAGGCTCTCTCTCACCCCCCCCCCCCCCCCCCCCCCCCCCCTCTGTGGTAGACAGACCAGAGCGGCGAGTCGCATGGTTTTTATAGGAAGCGTTATGACGAAAGCAATTTCCATAGAGACGGGCTCGGCTTGCTTGCCTGCCTGCCTGCCTGCCTGCAGAATGACCAGTGATCCCTCCAATGTGTTTCCAGTGACTTGTGATGCCGGGGCTGATTAAAACTCAGCCGCCCTAAATAGATCCCGTGCGTCCCTACACAATCTGAAAAATGTATTACAAAAAAGGCCTAAATGTCTCCTGAGAGGTCATCAACCTCAAACAGGCTTTATGTCTGCATGGAGGATCTCTGAGCTGAACAAATAAATGATCTCAGTCATTCATGATTCACTGAGAACGAGATGTAGGCTCATCAAGCTGGTGTTTCCAGCTGCAAGAAAGCTGGTTATTTATGGACAGGAAAAAGGTCATGGCAGACTTGAGAGAGACAGAGAGAGAGAGAGAGAGAGAGAGAGAGAGAGAGAGAGAGAAACAGAGAGAGAGAGAGAGAATGTATCACTGCTGTGGCTGTCTGTGGCCACAGTGCCATCATGAGTCCACTGGACCACAAGCAGAGAAGGCAAAAGGAGTGGAAATCCAATTTTCATATTTCCCCCCACACTCTCTGCTTTCGTTCTCATCCACCTCACACACACACAAAACCCTTCCACTTGATGGTGCACCAGATGTATGCATCCATGCAAAACACCACCGTCTCAAAGCGAGGTGGAAAAATAATAATGGCAACGTCTCTGCCTCTGCATCTTTTGTTCTGCCACTCTACTACGCTCTAAGGAGCTACGGGAGCGCGCTGGGAGTCTGAAAAGTGACAGACCCTCAGCGAGACTCATCTGGGTTCAGCTCAGCCACATGAATCATCAGCAGGTGGGGGGGGGGGGTGGCTGGGGGGTGGGGTCTAGACAGTCCATACAAAAAACCATTCCAGCCAAAGCCAATTTCTGCATATTACTCTGCTGCTCTGCTCTGTGTGTGTGTGTGTGTGTGTGTGTGTGTGTGTGTGTGTGTGTGTGTGTGTGTGTGTGTGTGTGTGTGTGTGTGTGTGTGTTGTGTGTGTGTGTGTGTGTGTGTGTGTGTGGTGTGTGTGTGTAAGGGGGGTGGGGGGGGCAGATCAGATGCGGCGGCGGTGGCGAGACCACCTGTTGCACCGAAGCAACAAGCAAGCAAGCAAAGCAACAGGCTCCGGCTGTACAACGGCGCGGCAGTGTGTTTGCTCAATCAACAGACATAAAGCAACAGTTATGACACTGATGACAGGGATGGATATTTTTCAGTGATGATGGACAGCACACACACACACACACACACACACACACCATTGGTTATTCCATCTGTCACCCTCTGTCTTACCTATCATCAATTTCAGCCAGGGTTGGGTCCAAGTAGTAGTTGTTGTTGCTTTTCTTTAAATCTTCCAGAAGTCCACTCTTAACTGGAATATGTCCTTCCTCTTGTACTCCTGTGCCTTTCTCTCTCTCTTCTGCCCTCCCCCCCACCTGTTTTATCTTTTAGTTCTGTTACCCCCCCCCCCCTCTCCCCCCCCTCCTGTGGTGTAGAGGGAATCAGGCGACTGCCACAGGTGGCAGAAACTATTGATGCAGTGGCCCTGGCATTAATGGGGAGATTAGGACACAAAAGGGAGCAGGCAGGCAGGCAGGCAGCGGCAGTAGCGGTTGCAGCAGCTCAATCGGCGCAGCAACATGTGTTTTGGTAGAAACTATGGTTTAGCCACCTCCCTGTGGATGGGCGAGAGACGAGAGAGGGAGGGAGGGGGAGAGAGAGAGAGAGAGAGCGGGGAAGAGAGAAAGAGATAGAGTGAGAGAGGGGGGTGAGAGAGAGAGATGGAGAGAGATGGAGAGAGCGAGAGAAAGCAGTGTGCTACAAATAAACATCCTCCCCCCACCCCGCCACCCCACCCTCCCCTCCCCTCCTCCCCACCTCACTGCATTCATAGAGCACCACCCACCCACTCCCACGAAATCAATGATGGGGCTACTTTCACCACACTGCTTTATTATGATGGTAAATGGAACACAGGTGAAAAGGAATAAGTGTGGTAGCTGATTGGCCCGTCCACGTGTGTGTGTGTGTGTGTGTGTGTGTGTGTGTGTGTGTGTGTGTGTGTGTGTGTGTCTGCCTGTTTCTCTCTCTCTCCCTTTCTGTCGGTGGGAGGTTTGGAAAGCTCTGGATATTTCAAATGTGATGTGGGCATGCGTGTGCCTATCTCTGTGTGTGTCTTGGGACCGCCTGATCCATCGGCTTTCCCATAAGGTTACCATGACGATCGATATGATGTCTTTCAAGTCGTCGAGGAGGTGCAAAGATAAGACGCTGTCGACTGGCGTGTGGGAGTATTGGTTGGCAGAGAGTCTGCATCCGCTTTACAATTGAATTAACCTGCTGCCAATAAAAGTCAGCGTGTACAGCCCCATGCTTTTCTCTTGCTCTCTTTCTCTCTCTCTCTCTCTGGCACTATCTCTCTCTATCAAACCCGGATGCAAGCAGTCAACAACAGCACCTACACCTGCACTCAATACAGTACCTCATGCATGTATCCAGTCAGTGAGTCATTCATAACAATAACAACAACAACGATAATACTACTACTAATAGTCATATTTATAATAATAACTCCATTATTATTGCCATTATTGTTATTATTTGTATTATTGTACAATGTGCCCTTACAAGCCAAACGGAAATCTGCAAATATTATGCATAGAAAAGTAAGCCTTCTCTTTTTATGGCGATCAAATTCACTCACTTTATGATCTAAACCGCTGGGAATTGATTGAAAAAGACGGTTTGATTTGACTGCGGTTGCTAGGTTACTAATAGCAGCACCACATCACAAGATTGGCCACCCGCTCCGGCACCAGAAGCACGACTTGGCTCATCACCTATGACGTCATCAAGCCGTTATCACAGAAGATTCCTAGATTTTTACGGAACACGATTAATGTAATAACCTGTGTGTGCGTGTGTGTGTGTGTGTGTGTGTGTCTTCTTGTCTCTGATTCTCTGACATCTTCCCACTGCCAGTGCCAGTCTCATAGGATACACACATATAGCCTACAGCTATACCGTTCAATGCGACGCTATAAGTCTTTCTATTGCCCAAGTTGCCATGCCTGTGACTGAAAAGCTGAATGAAAAGATGAGATGATTAAATAGATCGATCCAACGATCAAACAAGACGGAGGAATGTGTGTCAGGAAAGACACCCAAGACGTTACCTCTAGAAACAGGAGACAATGATTTTGTGGAACATAGCTTGTTCCAAAGCCTAATTGTATGAGCGCAGAAGGAACCCAGCAGGGGGGGCTGAAAGGTCATCCAAGATAATTACAATTACCAGACCAGGCATTTCACCGATGGTGTTCATTGTGTAGCAGACTGCAACATGAGTAAGACATTGAAATGTCCTTTTTACTGTTATAGGGGGGGGGGGGGCTATGTCCCACAATTAAGCGCAAAAAAACATCCCTAAAAGTGACCTCGATGTCATTGAGGTTTGAGCGGGCAGGCAGTGCAATGAGGTCTTCTTGTTCCGACCGGCTGCCTGCACTGCCTGCCCTTCTGAAATGGCTATTCTTCGCCCACAGACGCACTAAACTGGCGGTGATATAATAAAATAATGTCATAATGTCGGTGTCTACTTGTCTGTGAATGTGAATATGAATATATTATTGTACAAAAAAAAGGTTAAAAAATTAGGATTGAAAATAAAAAACGAATAAAAAATGTTACGTTGTTACGTCCCTGACATCCAAACTAATTATCCGTATTCATGAAGTGAGGGTCCACTTACCTCGACAGGTGATTGACTCATGCAGCCCAAATACCTATGAGGCGGTGATATAATAAAATAAAACCATAATGTCTACTTGTCTGTGAATATGAATATATTACAGTACAAAAAAAAAGGTTCAAAATAGGATTACAATAAAAATAAATAAAAAATAAATCAATAAAAAAACAGTGACGGTTACGTCCCTGACATCCCAACGACTGACCTCGACAGGCGATTGGCTCGTGCACCCCACAGAGCACCCCCTCCCCCACTCCTCCGGCCACGTGTTGATGGGCGCTCTGTGCTGCGCGCCACAAACTTTTGGGCCAACTTTTCCGTGTCGGTTCCGTTCGTCTCCACCACCGAAAGCAAACGCAAATAAAACACGATCTTATCGAAGATGGCGTCGCGTTTCCTTCCCGGAGCTAAGGCCAAGTCCAAGCAGGTGAGTTTTGGGGTTGTTTTTTTTTGGGGGGGCGGGGGGGGGGGGAGTTGGTGGATCCACCGCGCTACTGTATCGTCCATGCTAACTTGGCTCGTTGGGCTAGCCTGGTGGTGGGTGGTGGTGGTTCTGGTGGTAGTCGTGGGTGGTGGTGGGTGGTAGGTGGTAGTGTGTGATGGTGGTAGTGATGGTGGTGGTAGTAGTGTGTGGTGCTGGTGGTGGTGGGTGGTAGTGTGTGATGGTGGGTGGTAGTGTGTGGTGGTGGTAGTGATGGTGGTGGTAGTAGTGTGTGGTGCTGGTGGTGGTGGGTGGTAGTGATGGTGGTGGAGGTGGGTGGTAGTGGTGGAGGTGGGTGGGCTGCCGCTTTGTACCACACTGATTCCTTCATGGTTGGCTGGCCTGCGACAGTACAGTACATTAGTCTGCATTTGTTCTGATAATGGCCTCTAAAATAGAAAGTGGTGGTGGTGTTGTTGTTGTAATTGTTGTTTGGTTTGGTTCACAGGTTGACAGTGACGTCCTGTACAACCTGAAGGATGAAATAAATGGTATATATACTGTATATATATATATATGTATATAGTTTGATGTGTCTCCATTTTAAAATCACAATGTGAAGGATTGGTCACTGTGTGTGTGTGTGTGTGTGTGTGTGTGTGTTTAGGAAACGTCTTGCCATATTTCATGGGAAGAGAAGGCAACAGAGATCAGACTGATGAAGGTTCTCTTTATTTCTGCACTTCCATTTTCTTTTCCACAATATCTGAACACGTTGACCTCGCCCACATGATGATAATGTTCATGCTTGTTGGAGGCTAATTGATTCTCCACAATGAGCTGTATTTTAATTAACTGAACGTCTGGAGTGACTAATATTTGTATTTTTAAACCCATCTTGTCCTTTAACAGTGGATCTGGCTGAGCGGTCGCTGTTGAATAAATTGATTCACCGTAATCTTGTGAAAAACCAGAACCAGGTTGAGGTGCTCCAGAGGGACCCTAACTCTCCTCTCTTCTCTGTGAAGACGTTTGAAGAACTGAGACTGTAAGTTGGTGAATGAAGGAGAAGCATCTTCACAGATGTGATTAATCTCGTGACTGACTGCTATGAGTCTTCTGTGAAGGTGCTATACAATCTGCATACTAACCACCAAATATTGGGACTGAAATGTAATTTAAACACCAAGCACAGATCACTCTGCAGCTGACTGAGGAATATTGAGATGCCAACTAAGCCTGTTTCAAAATCCCAATCCACACAGTGGAACCAATGAAAATATTTTTTAATATGAAAAGCCCTTTTTATTAATAATGGATGGATGGAACATATTCTTCCCTGATGGAGATGAAAATGGGAGTACCCCATAACTTCTCTGTCTACCATTGCCACTCGATTGTAGGGCGGCACTGGCTGAGGAAGAGGTAGAGTGGGTTGTCTAGCAACCGGAGGGTTGCTGGTACGATCCCCGTCCTTGCTAAGTGCCCCCAGGACACGGAGCGCTAACTGCTCCTGACAAGCTGGCTGTTGCCTTGCATGCTTGGCTCTGCCATTGGTATGAATAACAATAATTGTAAAGCACTTTACAGCCACATGCACGAAAGGACTCACTATATAAATACAGTCCATTTACCATTGTTTGAAAAAAGATAAAAAAATAAAATTGATAGTTTAGTTTGGTTTAGGCTACCTTGGTTTAGGCTACCTTTTAACTACTTTGCAGGACAAAAGAAATTCCCATAATAGTCCCCTCCATTGATAATCACTTGAACCAAGTCCACAAGTTGCCTCCGACACCATTGTCTGAGATAACAAAACACAGGTTTTTTTGTACGTAATGCTTTTAACTATGTGGACTCTGATGCCTATTGAACAGGAAACCCCAGTTGCTCCAGGGTGTGTACAACATGGGCTTCAACAGGCCTTCGAAGATCCAAGAAAACACCCTGCCCATGATGCTGGCCGAGCCGTGAGTGCCCAACGGCTGGCCGTACACCGTGCCGACATTATGAATGACTCCCATTCATAATGTCGACATGCCTATCACATTGTTAGGCATGTGTTGGTCAGTGGCGGAAGAGGTACTCCGATCTAGTGATCGAGTTACAAGTACAAGTCCTGCATTGCAAAATGTTCCTTAGGGAAAAGTACAGGATAAGACAAGATGGAACTTTATTCATCCCGAAGGAAATTCTTGTGCTAGTGGTTGCTCAAAAATACCAACAACATAAGAATAAAAACAATAGAATAATAGATCTACAGAGTATAAGCCTAATAGAATGACAAACTAGGTAAGATATATTTAAAAAAAGATAAGTTGACCATGGTATTGAATAAAAACAATAGAATAATAAATGTACAGTGAATAAGCCTAATATAATAAAATACATAAAATGTACTTGGGTTACTTTCCACTGCTGGTATTCGTCATATGCTGGCAAAAAAATCACCAATGACTTTAAGTGTGCATTCACGTGTTTTCTCAAGACCTCAGAATCTGATTGCCCAGGCACAGTCGGGCACGGGCAAGACGGCTGCCTTCTCTCTGGCGATGCTCAGCCACGTGAACCCAGCCAACAAGTGGACCCAGGTGAGCACAACTCGGCCTTTTAGGACGCGGTGGCTCAGCATCCTTGTCAGTCGGCTCTATGAAATGTTTACTGACTTTTGGGTTTCTCTCTCAGTGCCTTTGCATCGCGCCCACGTACGAGCTGGCTGTGCAAATCGGCCAGGTCATCGAGCAGATGGGAAAGTTTTACCCTGAGATCAAACTGGCCTACGCCATTCGGGGAAAGCGAGGTAAGAAAAGAACACCATGACCCGAAATGACGCTAAAAATTGATAACAGCACTTAACGATTCTGTCCACAGATTTGTATTTTATCTTTTAATAATTTTTTTATTCTCTGCATTTTTTTTCCACTACATATTCAACATTCTGCATCACCAAACTATTAATAAGTCACATCGAGGAATATACAAATAAGAACGCAGAACATGTATAGGAGAAGACTTGCTTGCAGTCAGCAAATTGACATTAAACTCGTCACTGTGTGCTCTTGTTTGCATGGTTCTGCGTAGTGGCACGCGGCACCATCGTTGAGGAGCAGATTGTGATCGGGACGCCGGGCACCGTCCTCGACTGGTGCCTCAAGTTGAAGTTCTTTGACCCGAAAAAGATCAGCGTGTTTGTGCTGGACGAGGCCGACGTCATGATCGCCATGCAGGGTCACTATGACCAGACCATCCGCATTGAAAGGCAAGAAAGTGATTGTATTATGCATTTTCTCCACATGCCCAGATGGTTTTTGGAGACTTTTTAAATTAAAGTATTTACATTTTGGCATATTTTTTTGACAAAAGTGACTTTGTGAAAAAGTTGGATAGTGTAGGGTAAACTATGCGCATTTGGGCCACTATGTGTTTTTTTCTAAATGTTTTCCTTCAATGCTTCCGGTACAGGATGTTGCCAAAGGGCTGTCAGATGCTGCTGTTCTCTGCGACCTTCGATGACCCCGTGTGGAGATTTGCGGAGCGGATGATCCCTGAGCCCAACATCATCAGGCTGAAGCGTGAGGAAGAGACCCTGGACACCATCAAGCAATTCTACGTGATCTGCAAGGAGAAGGAGGACAAGTACGCGGCACTCTGCAACATTTACGGGAGCCTCACCATCGCACAGGCCATGATCTTCTGCCAAGTGAGTCATTCGTTTGTTCAACTGCATTGCCGAGCAAAACTATCGTCACTCCATAGGCTGGGTGTATACCTACACGATCGTCCTGAAACTGACACCCATGTTCTGAGACTAGTATACGTGTAGGCAAAAAACAAAGGCCTGTCCTGAGATGGCCCAGCCTAGGGTTTAGAATTTTCATGAAATTGGCATAACACGCTCTAAACTCTCACAGCCCCTTTGTAACACCAACCAGGGCTCGAAATTAACTTTTTTACTTGTTGTCCCACAACTGTCCCCAATTCGACCTTCAACTCCACCAGACTTGACAACCTTTGTCCGAAATTGAAGTTTTTTGTTTTTTTCATTTTATGTAATGAATAGTTTAATAACTTAAATGACTCACTTCCTGTGTCTGCACTTGTGACATTTTTCAAATTTGAATACCTAACAATTCAAATGATATACAGTATATTCCACGCATGAACTTAATCATTTCACTTCCCAGACACTATCTTTGTATCCGATATGCTGTTTTATTGTCCCCAGGACAACATGACATCCTTGACTCCTATCCCTAACACCGACCCTGTATTCATCCGTGTACTGTACTGTTAGCTAAATGACAAATGGTGCCTTCTCAGACTCGTCGGATGGCCTTGTGGCTCAGCACAGAGCTATCCAAGGAGGGTCACCAGGTGGCCTTGCTCAGCGGGGAGATGACGGTGGAGCAGAGGGCCGCTGTCATCGAGCGCTTCAGGGAGGGCAAGGAGAAGGTGCTGGTCACCACTAACGTCTGCTCCAGAGGTAGGCTGTTGGACTTTAAGAAGCTGTTTACAATGTCCCTGAGGAAGTGATCTGGAAAAGGTGTCTGCTCCCCCAGGTATTGACGTGGAACAAGTGTCCATCGTGGTGAATTTCGACCTGCCCGTGGGCAGGGATGGAAACGCAGACAACGAGACGTACCTTCACCGGATTGGCCGCACCGGGCGCTTTGGCAAAAAAGGTTTTGCTTTCAATCTGGTTGACAGCCCAGAAAGCATGGATCTCATCAAACAAATAGAAGTCCACTTCGGTATGTTTAACAAGTCATTTAAAATGTAACCTAAATAGGACTTTTATTTTCACTTGTCTAAAAATTAGGAGTTTTTGTTATCATTTTGTGGAGTACTTTGGCAAGAAAATCGTCACAGGGGCCTTTTCTTTTTCGATTGCCAACTTGTTCTCAATGGTGACTAGTTTATTATGCATTAAAACAAACCTTATCCCTAGGGTTAGTGAAAGAGTTGCATAGTGTGGGTTTAATGCACTGAGGTGGTACCCATTTAAATCTTGACCATCTTAAATCTTTTTTTATTTTGTATTTTTATTGAATCACTTCTTCCAGACCGTAAAATCCTGAAACTTGACACCGATGACCTGGATGAGCTCGAGAAGATGATGAATTGAAGTTTGCCGCTCCAGGTACCGGCGGCCTTCAAGTGGCTGAGTCGTAAAGGCGGGAAACCCTTTTCAGCGCAAACATTTTTCATTTCCGTTCATCTCAGTTTATTGTGGATTTTGTTGATCCCAAAGATTTATTTCATGGCAGTATTCTGATGCCAACAGTTCATGTTTATTTTAATTTATTATTTTTCGGAAGTTTGGTTCCAACTGAAAGCCGGTGGTGCTGGTGTTTGCTGTGTTTGCTGTGTTTGCTGTGCATGATGCTTGGATTTTAGGTTATCTACTGAAATAATAATAATTATATATTGTAATTGCATTGTCCATCTCGGGTTGTGTGTTCATCTTGGAATTCTATTTTGTGTTTTTGAGGCAGTTTGTTGTCTTGAGTTGAACCTGATCTGAATCTTTTCTCATTTGTGCAGGAGTAAATGCATTGTTTAAAAATGTCCTTGTTTTCTCATTGGTTTTAAGGATTGACACACTTTTGACACATCAAGCAATTCTTGCTTTATTGAACTGAACACATAAATATCATTTGTGCTTTTGGGAACATACAGTAAAATTGCTTCAATTAGATGTCCCTCAAACGGTGCAGGTTAATATTTTCTGTACTTAGTTTTATAGTGTGGATTGTGCTACGACTAACATGGCTCTGGAGGGTTCGGTCCTGAGCTAATATGTGGGGAACCACTATTGAATATTTGTTAATAATACGTTTTTAAAAAAGAATACAAAATAATTTAAAGTATGAATTCTGTCAGAATATACAGAGTTCAATGAGAAGGATTAAGTATTTGTATTTAGTTCTGATACCTGCAACAACATTTAAAGGTCTTAAAGGTGGACTAAGCATATGTACACGTGGCAATGGGTAGACTAATATTAGTGTCTGATATCACTTGGATCCGATTCAGTGACATGTATGGCACATTGTCAGCACTTGTTACATAATGGCAATATGTAAAAAAATAATAATAATCTTGAATCATGGGCCTAATGCCTTCCTGTGACGTGCTGTGTGTGTTTTTCTTGGACCCACCAACCTTATTTGGACCACAACCTTAATATTCCCATACGTGGCTCATTTTATTCATTTAAAACGTGATTCATTTCGCCCGAGTGACTCTCCTGAGAGATGCACAGCACCGATCTGTTGAAGATGCGGCACTCTGACAGCGTCGCGTCCAGCCTCCTGAAGCTCCGTCGCGGCACGTCCATGGTTTCGACGAAGGCTTCCGGGTAACTCGTTTCGTATCGGGCCTCCGCACAGGCGATCAGCGTGTGCAGGGAGTCCCCGGAGGCGAAGTGTTGCTGAAACCTCCTGCCGCACGGTGCTCGGATGGCCAGAAGTAACCCATCTGTGGCCGCAGCAACAACTGGAGCAGTTTCCTCTTGGGTCTCCGTGATGTCGGGGTCGGGGTCTGGGTCAGGGTCAGGGGGCGCAGAGGCAAACCTGTAATACGCGTCGGCCACGTTGCCGATCTCAGGGTCGCTCCGGGTCGCGGTCTGGCGGGCCTTGGAAGCACCAGAACCGGCGGGCGCTGTGCCGTGGCTGTGCCGTCGGTGCTGAGCGACGCCGGACGCGTGATGGTGATGATGGATGATGATCGTACAGTTTGATCTTGGACGTCATGATTTCTACGTCATGATTATCCGCGGGCTGCTTTTTAATGGACGGCAGCACCTTGTATTTGTTCAGTGACAGCGGCGACGAGCGAGCTCCGGGGCCGCACTGCGCCGCCGTGTCGTCCGGTCCTGGCGGTCGGGTGTGCGGCCAGGTGCTCGTCACGGCGGGGGGTGACCTGGAGGTGCTGCTGGAGGAGGCCGCCGGTGTGTGGTCGCTCCGGGCGTGTCCGGTGTCACCCACCGTGTGATCCGCTGGAGGCCTGCTGCGTCCCTTGGATGACTTTGGCCTTGTCAAATGCATTGAAATGCCGATACGTTTGCTTAAATATAATAACAATAAAAACAATCTGAGTCCCCCACAGTTGTTTCTTGAATTAGGTCTGATTCTGAGAAGGATGGAAATAGTATAGAATTATAAAGTTATTCATGCTTGACTATGAATAAAGGATATAGGCCTACTTCGAATTGTCATCTACTATTACAACTATTACTTTTTAAGCTAAAATTCTGAGCAGCAACACATTATAGGATACAGCAGCTTCCTTGTTTCCTTTCCTTGTTTACAAGTGCACTGGTTAGCTTGTATCGTGTGTGTATAGAAAATACACGCAAGATAAAGGCGAAATAGCAAGTAAGTCTGTTATTTTGTATGAGCTGTACAACACCACTGCACTCTAAATTGAATTGAATACCTTGGGTTTAGGCTTGAAGGTTGTTTCAGCCCAGTTTTAGGAGCTTCAGGTTGAAGTAGCTAAGCTAAGTTAGCTACTTATGTTCAGCATCAGTACGAGTGACCAAAACGGTCCTGGTTACCATGGCGACCACGCCTGGTTTAATATAAGGCGCCCCCTGCCGGTCGAGTCGTGTAGCTGCTCGTTGCTGCTGTATTGTTTCCTGAGCTGATGATGCCATTTGGTTTTAAATACACTTTTAATAAAAATTTTAATAAATCTTTTTTTGTCAACACAGTTGAGTAATTATTACAATCTTTGTTAATACAAATCAAACAAACCTTCACATACATATTAAGACAACACACAAATGTCATAATACAAGTGGTAGAGGTCACAATAATAGTATCGGTCACATCATTAACAAGTTATACCCAATGGTCTACCTAATGGAATAATTCGTGTCTCCAAATAATACATTTGTAAAGGGGATCTGTGATCCACTGAAGTTGACATTAACCTTTATACATGAACCCTGCCTGCGGCCTCTAAGTGTAAAACACGTGTTCTGTCGTCACGGTATCTCCAGCAAGTTATTCTGCACGTACAGCTCCTCCGTGACCACGTACACCCTGGAGATCATGGGCACGGCCTCGCCGAGCATTTCCACCACCGCCTCGGCGCCGCCCACGTTCATCACCTCGAAGAAGGTGGGCCGGCCGGGTAGCACGCAGAAGGCCATGCCCGCCGCCTTGCGGATCAGCCACGGGTGGTGCTGCGACAGCGACTCGTTGTAGGCGTCGGCGCACATCACCGACGTCCTGCTGTCCTCCATGCTGGTGCGCAGGCGCTCCAGGAACAGCTCCAGCCACCGCAGCGCCCGATGAAGCCTCAGCAGCGTGCGGCAGCCCGACTCCGGGTGGCCCGCCCGCTTGGTCAGGTCCACCAGGTGGTTCTCCAGCTCGTACTTGACCATGGACTGGATGGTACATAGTGAGCGCCGCTCTCCCCGTTCATGAGGTTGACGAGGATCTGGATCTTGTTGACGGCGTCCTTGGAGATGAAGGTGAAGACATTGCCTAGGGTGTTCATGAACCTATTATGGATGGAAACGAATGATGAGTTGGGTTTACCTCATGCAATGCAGTAATAACATACTAGTTACCCATAAATGTTCATCTTAACAGCAGCAACGGTACATCTGATTATATTTCAGCATTTGGATCAATAGTCATTGCTTTGAGGTAAACAACAAAGTTCACCCAGGGGCTACGGCGGTGAGCTAGACCCCCTGTAAACAGAGATCTAATGGCATTTATATCATCCATCATTCATAAGTCCTACTGGCCAAGGCACGTGAAACACTTACTTGACGAGGCCACGCCAACCAGCCACGTAGTGTTCAACGAAGACCTCCTCGTTTTCCGAGAGACATAGCTTGAAAGTGTCGAGCACCTCCTTCAGGGAGAACTTCTGCTCCTCTAAAGCAGCGGAATCAGCCATGGTGATCTGCCTCGTCCTATACGGAAGTGCTGCAGATATAAAAGACATAAAAGTCAACACAGTTCATTAACCATACGAATTAAATCATGGGAATCGGCGTCCATAATGATACATAGACTACTAGAAACGTGATGATTGTGGTTTAGATCGATGCTTACCTCGTATAATGTTGAGAAACTAGAGGAAGAGAAAGCATATCTCTGGCATGTGACGGTACCTGCGCGCAGTCTGCACCGACTGCGCGCACGTTCTGGCGCAGTGACGACAGAGGGATTCGACCAATCGGAGAAGAGTTGCCGACCAGCTGACCAGGAAGTGAACGCACGAACGCGGAAGTTGGATGACATTCTTTCGTAAACAACAACACGTTTGTCTCTCGTACAACCCAAAGCAAAGCAATCGGACTACATGCCCGAAATAAAAATCACACCACTCGGTAAGTCAAGTCATGCACACGCGATAGTGAGTTAGGAGCAGCACAAATATACGTCAACATCACGTTCAAATGTTTTTGAGTTAAATAGTACAAGTTTCTTGTGCTATACGATAATGATCTATATAGACCCCCCTTAAATGTGTCTCTCAACATTACTTTTATCACTGACCAGGGGCCGGGCAAGATGTTGGCCGCAGCTGCATCCTCGTCTCCATTGGAGGCAAGAACATCATGCTTGACTGTGGGATGCACATGGGCTTCAATGATGATGTAAGTGCAAGGAGTGCATCAGTGAAAAAGAGATGAGGGATACATCTTAGAGCAAATACATATTTACTCGACTAACTTGCCCTTTTCAATCATCTAGAGGCGATTCCCGGACTTCTCTTACATCACGCAGAATGGACGACTGACAGAATTCTTGGACTGTGTGATCATCAGGTATGTGGTGGTGGTGGTGGTGGTGGTGGTGGTTTGGAGAAGCTTATGTGTGCCTTAACTTCCCCAGTGTTTTCTAATAGTAGAGCTAATCCTACCGATCCTTCCTTCCCTCCCTCCCAGTCATTTCCATTTGGACCACTGCGGCGCGCTCCCCTACATGAGTGAGATGGTGGGCTATGACGGACCCATCTACATGACCCATCCCACCAAAGCCATCTGCCCCATTCTGCTGGAAGACTTCCGGAAGATCACCGTGGACAAGAAGGGGGAGACCAACTTTTTCACCTCCCAGATGATCAAGGACTGCATGAAGAAAGTCGTACCCCTGAACCTCCACCAGACGGTTCAGGTGCGTTGATGTGTGTGATGTAATGTGATTTTTAATATTCCCCTTCGTTACATCACAAACAAACACACACACACACACACACACACACACACACACGCAGGGTGTTCGACAGAAATTGAAAAGTGTCCAACAATGTTAAGAGAAAAATTGTCAGGGGGGCCCCAGAATTGTTTTTGAATTTTGTGAGTTTTGCTGCATTTCGAGGTAGTAATTCCCACTGAAATTAATGAACAAAATATAATAAACTCACGAAAGTTTTAGTAAAACATCCATTTCAGACACTTTTATAAAAATTGTTATGGATAAATATTGAGTAGAAGCAGAATACTTCACAACTGCTATCATCACACACACACACGTGTCACACACACACACGCACGCACGCACGCACGCCACCTGCTCACCTCCTTTTGATGGAAAGTGAAGTGCTGTCGTTTGAAGTGTGTCTGCTGATTGGCAGGTGGACGACGAGCTGGAGATCAAGGCCTATTACGCAGGTCATGTCCTGGGAGCCGCCATGGTGCAAATCAAAGTGGGCTCTGAGTCCGTCGTGTACACGGTGAGTGTGACGCAGAGGAACCCTGTACACACTATTTCAAGAAGCTGGATTTCAGGGTTAACCCGATAAGTTGAGTCAGAATTGACTACAGTAGGCTGTATAGTAAACGAGTGCTTCAGCTGAATGTACTATTATAATACATGTTTTGTTATTTTTATCTTTATTATACATACTGTGTGGCGAACGCTAGATGGCTGTAACTATCTAGTCGCTTGGGGCCTTTCCATGGTGACCTTCAACCAATTAAAGCATTGACATGGGAATGACGCCTTGGGCATTCCCTGATCGATCACGTTTTCAGGGTGCGATAGAAGATAGGCTTTTGAATATGCACATGAACGTGCGCATTTGTCAGGTTCAACCTATCCAGGATTGAATGAACCAGATCCTCAACATTGAAGTCTGCCTTTGTGAAACAGAAACTCAAGCCAGCTCAAGAAGAAAGCACTTTCTGGAGTTCTGGTTCAAAAATTAAACCGAACCTAACCTGCGACGTGAAATAGGGCCCTGTACACTGAAGAATGATGTACATTTTCTAACGCTTGTTTTGAATTCTAACCGGGATCTTTCTTTCTTGGTGCATCTTTAGGGAGATTATAACATGACGCCAGACAGACATTTAGGGTAAGTGTATTTGATGAATCACTGATGGAGTCTGTTCCCTGTAACTGGCATGCAGTCGGCTACGGTTGGTCCGACCGTTATGTGCTAATTCTGTGTTGTACTGTATTAACCCCAGGGCCGCGTGGATCGATAAGTGTCGTCCGGACATTCTCATCTCAGAGTCCACCTACGCCACCACCATCCGCGACTCCAAGAGGTGCCGGGAGAGAGACTTCCTGAAGAAGGTGCACGAGACCGTGGAGCGCGGAGGCAAGGTAGACAATATGTTTGATGTACAATTAACTCATTAATATTCATAATGCCGGCATAATAAATGCCAGAATTATGCCGAATTAACTGAATTAACATAAATGTTAATTTAGTTTAATGTCTTCTTATGTTTCTAGGTTCTCATTCCAGTTTTTGCCCTCGGGAGAGCACAAGAACTGTGCATCCTATTGGAAACATTTTGGTAATAATCCTACAATTACATGTCGATCATCATGTACGAAGGATCATAATACATCATACGTATACATAATAAGAATAATATAAATAATAATAACATAAGTATAGTATAAATGTATGATTACAAAGAAACTCGCAATGGTAGAACTATTGAAGTGTAAATGTATGTACAGTTGTGGTCAAAAGTTTACATACACTTGTAAAGAACATGTATGTCATGGCAGTCCAGAGTTTCCAATAATTTCTACAACTCTTATTTTTCTGTGATAGAGTGATTGGAGCACATACTTCTTTTGTCACAAAAAACATTCATGAAGTTTGGTTCTTTTCATTTGTTATGGGTCTACTGAAAATGTGACCAAATCTGCTGGGTCAAAAATATACATACAGCAACATGAATGATCAATTTAGGTGATGGAGAAAGTTGTCAATCAAATTATCTTTGTGGCCTCTTAACTTCTTGTGAGTGATTCTGATTGACTACAGCTGGTGACTTCTCTGAGTCCATTTAAATATGACTCATTTGATACAATCATGAGACTCAGACACAAACACTACAATGGGAAAGTCAAAGGAGCTCAGCACGGATCTGAAAAGCGGATCATTGACTTGAACAAGTCAGGAAAGTCACTTGGAGCAATTTCAAAGCAGCTACAGGTCCCGAGATCAACTGTGTATAGTATGAAGTGCATGGAACAGTTGTGTCACTGCCACGATCAGGAAGAAAACACAAGCTATCACCTGCTGCTGAGAGAAAATTGGTCAGGATGGTCAAGAGTCAACCGAGAACCACCAAAAAGCAGGTCTGCAATGAATTAGAAGCTGCTGGAACACAGGTGTCAGTGTCCACAGTCAAGCGTGTTTTACATCTTCATGGGCTGAGAGGCTGCCGTGCAAGAAGGAAGCCCTTGCTCCAGAAGCGGCACCTTAAGGTTCGACTGAAGTTTGCTGCTGATCACATGGACAAAGAAAAGGCCTTCTGGAGGAAAGTTCTGTGGTCAGATGAAACAAAAATGGAGCTCTTTGGCCACAATGACCAGAAATATGTTCTTTACAAGTGTATGTAAACTTTTGACCACAACTGTATCTATGTATGTATGTATGTTCAAAGTCCTTTTTATTGTACTGTATATAAATGACACAGTAGTAGTATTATGTAGCATTAGCATAGCAATAGTGACAATAATAACACTGCTCTTGGCTCTCGTGGCGCAGGGAGAGAATGAACCTCAAGGCCCCGATCTACTTCTCCAGGGGCTGACGGAGAAGGCCAACCACTACTACAAGCTCTTCATCACGTGGACCAACCAGAAGATTCCGCAAGACCTTCGTGCAGCGGAACATGTTCGAGTTCAAGCACATCAAGCCCTTGACCGCTCCTACGCGATAACCCTGGACCGATGGTGAGTTGCATTGATTCAATCAATGGAGCAGAATTCCTACATCAATGGAATACAAGTGTAATTAGAATCTGCTGTAATTATGATTCGAGAGTTTTAAGTTTTAAAGATAGAGGGCAGAAGAGCGCAAGATAAAAAAAAAAACAACAACCCACAAAAAGGCCGCCTCCACTCTCTGCTCCCTCTCTCTCTAAGTTTCTCCGCCATTGGAGACCTGTTGCCTTCAGGTGGAGCTATAACCATGCTGTGTGAGCACAAGTGATTGACAGGCAACATATATTCTCCACTGACCAATCAGAGAAGAAAGTCCCTGATTGCCTCAGTATTTAGTCAGGAGGTGCGGTCAAAAATCTAAATTGCCGTCAACCACAACATTTATTCTCACAGAGCATTTAATTCAATAGTGGCTGAAGGATAGCGATGGCATTTATAAGACATTGCACTCAAGTTACAGCTCTTAAATCTTGCCTACAAGATTTGGGATCAGAATAGAGCAGGAGAGCAAGATAATGGAAATAAACAACCCAAGAAACGTCTCTCTACGTTTATCTTGTCACCTATTGCTTTCGCGCACCTATAGTGGCCCTATGACAAAATGGATTCCCCCAATCAATCACGGAAGAAAGTCCCTGATTGGTATCAGTCAGGAGTGATCAATAATCTAAATTGCATCCAACCAGAAGTGTTTGAAATGCAAATTCTCCCAGAGGAGTTCACTCACTAATAGCTGACAAGTGGCTGCGGCCTTTCTAACAAATTACACTCCAATGATAGTCTTAAATCGTACCTACAGCAACACGATTTTTGTTTCCTTGTAATCAGTTCTGTTTATCTGCCTAATATTTGTATTTTTGTATTTTATGTTTTTTATACTTAAACTCTGTTATTCTATTTTATTATTCTGTTTATTGTTTTATTGTATTGCTATGCAACCTGGCAACAAGGTTTATTAATCCTTTGGGATTAATAAAGTTCTATCTTATCTTATCTTATCTTATGTTTGACTGTTGTAATAAAGCTGGTTGTTTGAACCCTGCTCCAGGTGGCTGTCGCCACACCAGGTATGGCCTGCATTGCCGGCCAGTCCTGGTCAGATTCTTCAAGATAGTGGGCTGGCAATGAGAAGAACATTGGTGAGGACCTTGTTGTTGTTGTTGTTGTTGTTTTAGCCACATGCATATATGTTGTGAAACCATGGTGGGATGTTGAAAGGCGTGTGATCAGCACACAATGTTATTCAGGTGGCCATGACCAATCTACACAAAATCTCCAAACTTCAATTGCATGGCATTAAACCAAAGAAAAATCTACGAAATAAAGAGATAGATAAGATCCACTCCTTGATTCCTCGCTTCTTTGCTCCAGGTAATTCATTGGCCGGGGTATTTGCGTTCAAGGGCGATCGGGCACAAGATCCTGAACGGGCAGCGCAAACTGGCATCCTGAAGGGGAGGTCGGACAGGTAAAGGAAATCTTGTTTTGTGTTATTTAGAAATCCCTCTCCAAAAGTGTCTACTCTTTGCTCCAGGAGGCCTACCTGTTGGCATTCACTCGTATTCACGGTATTTACTGGAAGCTCATTCGGGTGTGTGTGTGTGTGTGTGTGTGTGTGTGTGTGTGTGTGTGTGTGTGTGTGTGTGTGTGTGTGTGTGTGTGTGTGTGTGTGTGTGTGTGTGTGTGTGTGTGGACTCTACATAACTGCCCCCCCCCCCCCTCGCCTTCTTCCCTCTCCTCTCCTAACCCTAGCACTAACTTATAGACTAAACACTAAATTATAGTATTTGGCATTGTTGAGCAAATTGTATGTTCTTAGATGTTGGTAATGCACTCAGAATGGCACTTCTGCTCTTATCCCAGCTAGCTCTTATCCCGGCAACCTTGCAATTATGAATGCTTGAAACCTGCACTATTCTTATCTTTATGTACCACAGTGATATATTGCTGTTTCTCTTTCTACAAATGTGCTCTTTGTAAGTCGCTTTGGATGAAAGCGTCTGCCAAATGCCCTAAATGTAAATGTAATGTGTGTGTGTGTGTGTGTGTGTCTTCTTGCAGCTGGACGTGAAGCTGCAGGTGGAGTACATGTCGTTCAGCGCCCACGCCGACGCCAAGGGCATCATGCAGCTGATCCGCATGGCAGAGCCGCGCAGCATGTTGCTGGTGCACGGGGAGGCCGCCAAGATGGAGTTCCTCAAGGGCAAGATCGAGCAGGAGTTCAGTAAGTGGGGACGATGTGACGATATTAGTAGAAGTATTGTCTGACTTATTACTAAAGCATAAACCTGGACAGTTAAATGGCGGCAGTAGCTCAGGAGGTAAGAGCGGTTGTTGTGGCACCTGAAGGTTGCTGGTTCGATCCCCGGGCTCCACCGAGCTAAGTGTTCCGGTGTCCCTGAGCGAGGTTCAAGGACTTGTACCTACTAGCTACTAGCTAAATATATATTTGTATCTTGTCTTATGTCTGTTGTTCTACTTAATTGTTTCTACTTTTCTGTTTCTCAGAACTCAGAAATGTAAGGTCATTTTATGGACATTTTTACGCAATTCTATTTTTTGTTTTGGACATATTCTTTTTTGACAGCTTATTTTAGCCTGGCATCTGACTGGCATACGCTTGTAATATTGGTACAAGGGAATTACACATTTTTTTGGTTTGTGAACCTTTTTTGATTAAACCTGATAGATTTCTGCTGCATGTTTTTTTAGTGTCTGTGCCGTCTCTGTTTGCCAGGCATAAACTGCTTCATGCCAGCTAATGGAGAAACAGCGACTGTGACGACAAATCCCAGCGTGCCCGTGGATATTTCCCTCAACCTATTAAAAAGAGAGATGTCTCTCGGAGGTAGGTTTTGTCAACAACGGTTCAATAATGGTTTCCTGTAATTTGGTAAATTCGAACAAATATTGTAAAACATAATGATATGTATTCTAATTGTTGAAACATAATCTGAACAGCAGTACGACAAATACCTTGGCAGTTGTACATTGTTATATTTCTAATTGGAGTTGTTTACATTTCTAAACTTATATATAGCTTTGTCTTCAGTATGCCCATTGCTGTGGAGAGTTTATCATTGAACAAAATGGCTATGCATTTATTTTCCATATCCCCCAGGTCTCCTACCTGATCCAAAGAAACCTCGCACCATGCATGGAACGCTGATCATGAAGGAAAATGTAGGTGTTCCATCACAATGCTGAAGGAGACATTCCCTTGTCATTACTATTCCTTTATTATCCACCAATATACCTAATGGATTCTTTTCACAATCTTCGAGTTGACTGCGCCTGAGCCAATTTTGATTTTAGTCTATTATCGCCTTATTTCTGACAAATCTGAGAAGACATCTCTTTTTCTGATTTAATACATTATGCAGAGAAAATCTTCTTCTCTCTGTCTATCTGACTCTCTATCTCTATACAATCCTACCTACAGCAGCTGTAATACATCCTTAATAGGATATAATAAAGATGATGATCGTTAACCCACCCACCACCTGCCTCTCCCGTCTCCCCTCTCCTCCCCTACTCTCCCCTCGCCCTGCAGAATCTGAGGCTGGTGTCCCCGGAGCAGGCCCTGAAGGAGCTGGGCCTCAGCGAACACCACCTGCGGTTCACATGCCGTGTGCAGCTCCAGGACCCGCACAGCGACACCGACACCCTGCACCGCATCTACACACACCTGAAGAGGTACGAGGCTAACTAACGCACCTGAAGAGGTACGAGGCTAACTAACGCACCTGAAGAGGTACGAGGCTAACTAACGCACCTGAAGAGGTACAAGGCTAGCTAACGCACCTGAAGAGGTACGAGGCTAACTAACGCACCTGAAGAGGTACGAGGCTAAGTAACGCACTTTAGAATGTCAAACAAAGCTGTACTCTGATTGGACAGGCTCTGAGAGGCCAGCATCAAGTGGGTCAAAGTTGAAATGACACTGAGCACTCATCATTTGTTGACCCACTTAACTCCTCATTGTTAAATGATCCTTGTTAATTGCTACTAAATGATTAACTAAAGTTGTGAAACAATGGAACAACTACTGATTCAGAGCGGGGGCTGGTGTGAATGTCAAGTTGGTTACACCCCCCGCACCCGGTCGCGTGGGTGCTCCACTCTCATTGTTGTTGCCCGCTCCGCGCTCCGTGGCACCGTGGCATTTTTCCAGAGGTTTCGTGTGCAGCGCTGTGGCTGTGTACCCATCTACTGTACCATCAGCCGTACATACACCCGCTCACGCTTTTTTGTTTGGTTCAGTTTTGTTTTGTTTTTTCCTCCAACCCCAGCGTGCTCAAAGGTTACACCACGCAGCACCTCCCCGACAGCATGTCTGTCATGGTGGAGTCCATCGTGGTCAAGGTGTCCTCCTCCGCCGAGGAGCCCAACACCAAGGTGCTGCTTCTGTCCTGGAGCTACCAGGTAAGCGGAGAGAGAGCACAACTAACTATGGTTAGTTGATGGGTTACATAGTAGTTACTATGGGTTAGAGTTGACCTTCGTCGCTCGCGAGGTAGAGGAAGTGGTCGTTTGGGGGAAAGTTCCATACCGAGAGTGTGTGTGTGTCTGCTTGCAGTGAGTCACGCGCCATGGTTACCGTGGCGCGTGATGTGTATCAGGCTTGTTGTTTTCTTTAATGCATGTTTGTATATTGCACCATTAGGTCTTTTGTAATGTGGTCGACCGACAAGAGAGTTCAAGTAAATGAATGATTTTGATATTGAAGTGAAAAATAACCGCAGCCTTTTCTGTAAGGTGGCGACTGTATCAAAGTGTGGGCCTGTGTGCTGTGTTTTACCGATTTTATTACGGAAAATTATGAAAACTATGCTAATTCTACTTCTTTATTTCTTTCCATGGCAATACATGACAACAAACGGCAGCATCCATTCAGAGCTCTTATTTCTTATTTCACTGCACAACACAATTTATGTTTCCATTTAAATCGTAAGATCTGAACTCTACTCGACCTTCTGTGCATTCACATTCTCTGTGACTTCATTTTACACAATTGTGTGTCTTCTTCACAGGATGAAGACCTCGGAAGTTTCCTCTCCACCCTGCTTAAGAAGGGACTTCCTTCAGGACTTTGCTAAAATAGCACAACACCAACCGTCTCGTCACATTTCACACTCATCAGATTGTAAACGTGCGCTCATTTATACTGGACATTTTGAACAACATCAGATACACACACATTTTCTGTCCAAACCAGATTAATCCGTTGTTTGCTGTTGTATAGACCTCATTTGAATAAACGTTTGATAGAAAACACAGTTTGTGTCGCCAAGTCTGCTTTGCATTATTCACATCAGCAGCACAATCTCGCACTGCTAATCCACTACAGTGAGGCACACGAAAACAGCAACATGACTCTCCTGGAAACATGCCATCATCTGTCCCCGCCCCCCCACCCCACCCCTGCTTTCGACTCACCCGTGGGCCGCCTGTGTGTGTGTGTGTGCGTGCGCAAGCGTGTAGACGCCCACGGCCCTGCGCGGCCTCCCCCACAGCCACAGGCGCCGGAGGGGGAGCCAGAGGCGGCTGGAGTGCGGGCTGGTGGCGTAGTACAGCAGGGGGTCCAGGCACGTGTTGAGGCTGACCAGCGCCGTGGTCACCCGCCGGGCGTGGTAGATGTCGTCGGCCAGGCCGCAGTCGCGGATGATCCCGAGCCGGCGCAGCAGGTGCAGCAGGTGCACCAGGTGGTAGGGCAGGAAGCAGAGCAGCGTGATGGCCAGCACCGTGAGGATGATCCACTGCGCCCGCCGTGACGTCCGCCCGCCGATGCGGGAGATGCGGCGCATGGCCAGCGGGTAGCACACCAGGATGATGCCGGAGGGGAGCAGGGAGCAGAAGATCAGGCTGACCACGCTGTAGGCTGCCATGCGGCGTTCCCACTCGTACCGGGCGAAGTTCTCGAAGCAGCTGCCGGCAGCGGTGTTCCCGACGTCGCTCTCCAGCGGGCCCATGAGGAGGAAGGTGAGGATGGCGACGGCGAGGACGGCCCAGAGGAACCCGCTGATGACCATGGCGTAGCGCGGGTTCTTGAGGCGGAGGTAGCGGTGGGGGTGCATGACGGCCACGTAGCGGTCCACGCAGATGCAGGTCATGAAGCAGATGCTGATGTAGACGTTGGCGTGCCACAGGACGCCAGTCACACGGCACGCCATGTCCCCGAAGGCCCAGTGGTTGCCGTGCAGGTGGTAGTGGATGCGGAAGGGCAGCGTGAGGAGGCTGCCGGTGTCGGCCAGCGCCAGGTTGACCACATAAACGCCGGACGAGGTGCGCAGCCTCTCCTTGAAGAGGAAGATGAAGAGGGCCAGCAGGTTGCCGGGCAGACCGAGGGTGAAGGCCACGCCGTAGACCAGAGGGAAGAGGTGGTACTGGTATCCAGACAAGGGCACGCTGCAGTTGGAGGCGTTCCAACTGTGCATCTTGGTGGCTGGGTTGTTTGTTTCTGTGAGTTTGCTGTTGTTGTTTAGATGATGTTCATCATCGATGGGTATCTTTGTCGAAATTCCCACCAGTCGTAGGCCTAGATCAATAAATGATGAATAAGGGTTATGATTTATAAATATTTTATACAAACAGAAAATTAAGAAAATTAAACGACTCTCTACTATACTAGACTATAATGCCTTAAAACGACCAGCAAGCATTTGTGCAATGAGGGGACATATAGTTTTTAGATTAAAAAAAAAAAAGTCTGTAAAATTTGATTAGTTTCCATCAAGATTTCCCAAATATTCGTGTACGTACCCAGTAGCTGAGGAACTCTGTGACTTTCAGTCCAGTTGCAGTTGAGTTTAAAAGCCAAAGTTCAGTGTGCTACTGTGATGTTCAGCAGGTGTCTCTCACTCTCTCTTTGTCTCTCTCTCTCTCTCTCATGTCTATAAGTGTGAAGTAGGAGTTGATTTTGAAGACAGGAAATGGAAGATGAGAAATGAAAGTCACAGTGACACGGGCACAGACTCAGATACTCTGTGGTCACATTTCTTGTAAGTTGCACGATAAGAAATGTGTAAACAGTAGTGTAATCTACATTTAATCGAACTATATTTAATACATTTTGCATCTTAATTTCTTTTTCATCCATAGGCAATAATATTAAGATATTATAAAATATTAACATATCATCAAATCAGTGTTTTCCATGATGATCAGTTTTGCTTTCAACGTGCACAATGCCAATTCCCTCACTAGGTGGCACCACGCTTATTTGTCGATTTCGCCTGTAACTCAGACAACAAGCCTATGATTGTCTTTGTTTGAGTTGTATTAGGAAGTTATTAGAAAAAGACAAACTTGCTTTTCAATCGATTGCCCTTTTCTGAGCCAATCACGAGGTTAGAGCGCATCGATTCATAGAGGAAATAACATCTGTATTACGTCTGGAGAGAGACTGCAGTCTCAGTTCTTAAAAGCACAAGTCAGAAGCGACTTTGAATGTCTAACCTGCTTCTGATCTCTTTGCTTCCTGAGGAATGCCAGTTTGTTGTCTCTGAAGTACATTACATAAACTGCCTTCCATTGTTTCGTTTTGGTCAAGTTCTTTGATCCTTGACTGTGCCCTGTTGGCTGTTAGGAAAGGCCAGCTCTGTTGCTCCACATGAACAGCATTCGGTGCAGTAGTAGCCTTCCAGTAAGCTGCTCTATTCTTTTATTACTTGAAGAGCTGTTCCGTAGCTCTACAAGAGATGTTGAGTTAATAATGACACCACACACACACACATACACAGCACCTCTACCACCTCAGGCAGCTGAGGAAGTTCTGAGTCTCCCAGAGGATCCTTCAGACCTTCAGACTGCTGGTGCAGTTGGAGAGCATCCTGACAGGGAGCATCACTGCCTGGTTCGGCAACAGCTCCTCTCAGGACAGGAGGGCTCTGCGGAGTGTGGTGTGCGTTCGGCTGAGCGCACTATTGGCACTACGCTCCCCACCCTGCAGGACCTGTACTCCAGGAGGTGTCGAACCAGAGCCCGCAGGATCATGAAGGATCCTCACCACCCCCCAACAACAACCTGTCCTGACTTCTGCGGTCATGCTGTTAGAACAGAGAGACTAAAATGGAGTTTCTTTCTGCAGGCCATCAGGACTAGGGCCTGCTCATATTTATATTATAACAGTATTTATAATATATATTTGATTCTTTGGTTGTTTGCATTTGTTCGGTTGCACATTCCGCTGCATATCTGCATATCCTGTATGTGTATGTGACGATTAAAGTTCTTGAGTCTTGAATCTTGGTGAGCTCTGTTTGCTTTCGATGTCCCCAAGACTGTTGCCGTGTTGTCATACCAGCGCATTATACTAGGAATGTGAATTCTATGTTACTTTCTCCTTTCTTTCTATCTACATTCTATACATAGATGAAGATATGCTTTTAGAATTGGAAAATGTATCATTTAATAGTTGCAAGCCATAGATTTACCATAGATTTAACCACCTAATCAATGTTGAATGGGCTTCGTAACTCACGCCATGGACAATACATCTGTACACCAATATGGTGCTAAAATGTGGACCCCCCATGCTACGGCCAAGATATAATGGAAGTGATGCTGAGGGCCCCGGGGTGTGTGTGTGTGTGGGGGGGGGGCAGTATTACTCTGACTGAGCCGGATAGGAGGAGGGAGAGACTGGGGGAGCGAAGCCGTCTAGCAAGGAGGGGGACGCGAACAACAAGGCGAGCTAATCTGCATTGGCACGGCTGCTGAATAAGTCATCGCTTGATGTTAGCATGACTGCAAAGTGCTTCTGGGTCCCACGGCGCGACGCTTTCAAGCAGCACAGGAGTCAAAGGTCAAGCATGCTGGAGCATGATCCCCCGCCGCTACAGTCATTATTACCGGGGTCTGTTTTTTTTAAACACGCACTTCATGTTCGTTGCTATTATTAAGTCATGCTATTATCATTATTTACATGTCGATAATGAATTAAAAATGTACAACAGAAGCACACAGGGCCTATGTGGGATGTTTTCAAGTCTTTGCATGAAATTAGCTTGATCCACTAAACAGTTCAGTTCATTGTTATCAATTGACTAGCTTATTAAACGTACTGCATCCAGTCTTATGCTATTTCTTTTATTGTTAAGTCAAGATATCATTCTCCCTCTTCACGGCAACGGATCTTCTGGGCTCTTTTCTGTCTCTTTCCCTCAGTCTCACTTCTTCTTACCCAACGATATGAATCATCATCATGATCCAAAATGCAAGATTACAAAGAAACAATCAAATGCACAGAGGCATTACTAACCATAGCATAAGCCACAAAAGTGTGGATGCATTTGCATCGTGTGCAGAACAGAACAGAGCTTTTATCTCCACCATCAGTCACCGCTGCACCTGCCGCAGTCGGAGTCGACGCAGGCGGCATGGGCACCACTTGCCTCAGCCTCAATGTGGTTGCTGCTGAAGCAGATCAAAATGAGAGGGGGGGGGGGGGGAGCAAGAGGGAGAGGGAGATGAAGAGAGAGAGAGCAAAAGTAGGTCACCCTCCACGAAACCCACGCGTCCCCCGCCCCCCCGTCCCCCCTCCCCTCACCCCATCCCTTGTGCGTTTCCAGCACTGCATTGGCTGCATATAGCTGCCGTGGGAGGGGAGGATAGGCAGGGGAGGGGAGGGTAGGGAGGCTTTTCACCAAAGTCAAAATCGGAGTGGACAGCCATTCAGTGGGCTTCCATCCTCCCAATACCCACGGTGGTGCCCATAATAGAGCAGCCTGCCCGACGTCTCTGTGCCCCCGGAAGAAGACGCCACTCACTTTACTGTGCTGGATGCTGGAAAACAAAAGCAGCAGGGGGTGTGTGGGGGCGTGGGGGTCAACAAAAAGGCATGACTGACACACCACCCACCTCCCCCATCCACCAACGCTCCCATCCACCCCCACCCTCTCTCCTCCCTGGGAGGGAGCTCAGATGTGTGTGTGCTATTGTAAGGTCATTGCCATCAGCGGCGTTGTTCATGTCTGTGGAAGGTTATACATAAAACTGTCTCACAGATCAGACTTGAGATTATCATCAAGAGCAGTTCAGCTGCTAGAGCATTGTCAGACTTCTGGATCCGAGATTACGTACATAAAAACTGCATGCAGTAGCTGTGGCAGTAGCTCAGGAGGTAAGAGCGGGTCTTTCAACCGGAAGGTTGCTGCTTCGATCCCCGGGCTCCACCTAGCTAGGTGTCCCTGAGCGAGACACCACCTGACCCTAACTGCTCCTGACGTGTTGGTTGTTACCTTGCATGGTTGACACCGCCGTCGGTGTATGAATGGGTGAATGTCAGGCAACTGTAAAGTGCTTTGGATAAAAGCGATATATAAATGCAATCCATTTACCATTTTACAGTCAGGTATCAACTTCTGATTTGACTATAGGTCCAACCGATGTCTATCCACCCACCACCCATGAGGTTCAGAAATAGGAGACTGTCTCTGCAAAGTACTAGAGAGAAGCCCTTCATCTTACAATGAACAGAACACATTCAACCTTTGAATACAGAATAGAACCAGAGGAGTGGGGCAGGGCAGATTCTACATCCTGGTGGTCCGCTTGCAACCTGTTCTGCTCCCGTAGGGCGTCTTCAACATGCAGCATCGCATCGCATTTTTGGAATAGCAGACTGCTGACTCCACATGTCCTGATAGAAGCAGGAGAGGCTTTGATCTGGGAAGAGGAGAAACTAAAAAGCGAAACTGGGAGAAAGAGAGAGTGAGAGACTGAGACAAAGACTGAGCGAGAGAGACAGCGAGAGACAGAGACTGGCAGAGACAGAGAGAGAGTCAGAGACAGAGACAGAGACAGACAAAGAGAGACAGAGAGAGAGTCAGAGACAGAGACAGAGACAGACAAAGAGAGACAGAGAGAGGAGGACAGAGACAGAGACTGACAGAGACAGTGAGAGAGATACAGAGACAGACAGAGATACAGAGACAGACAGAGAGAGACAGAAAGAGAGACAGAGAGACAGACAGACAGAGAGAGACAGAAATGACAGAGACTGACAGAGAGACAGACAGAGAGAGACAGACAGACAGAGAGACAGACAGACAGAGATACAGAGAGAGACAGAGATACAGAGACAGACAGAGACTGACAGAGACAGAAAAAGAGACAGAGAGAGACGGAGACAGAGACAGGGAGACAGAGATAGAGACAGAGAGAGAGACAGAGAGAGAGAGAGACAGAGACTGACAGAGAGAGAGAGAGACAGAGAGGGAGGCAGAGACAGAGACAGGGAGACAGAGAGAGCTTTGTCTCTCTCTGTCTCTCTCTGCGTCTCTCTCTGTCTCTCTCAGGGGGAGAGACTGAGCGAGAGAGACAGACAGAGACTGAGCGAGAGAGACAGAGACAGCGAGACAGAGAGAGACAGGGAGACAGGGAGACAGAGAGAGACAGGGAGACAGGGAGACAGAGACAGAAAGAGAGACTGAGACAGAGAGAGAGAGACACACACAGAGACAGAGACAGAGAGAGAGAGAGAGAGAGAAAGAGAACCTGGTGGTGTCTTTATGTCTCTGTTAGACCCATGACCACACCTGTTTTCCCTGGCGGAGAAGGATGGGGATAATTTCCCAGTATAATATTCATATTGTAGAAAACGTGTCTGCCGGTGGATGAAGAAGGCATCAAGTTGATGAGAGTGATGGAGGGAGGCCGCGCCCTATCAAAGCAAGGAGACAAGAACAATGGTGCTTTATAAAGCCGGGCGAGAAATTCCGAGCAGCCTCCCTATTCCTGCTTTTCTCACATGTTCTGAATTAATCATGTCCTCTATTTTAGGGCAATAGAGCGAAAATGAATAGGCCTACGGTTGAAATATACTAAATGACTCATAAAGTTCCAGTAAATAATTCAAGTGGATTTAGTCTCGATTGTCTGAAGTGTGTTTGTTTGCGTTAGCATTGTCTTTGTGGAGCCCAGAAGGAAGCCCTTTACATCCATCGCGGTGGGTCACGGTGGCAGCCGGCTAAGCAGGGCCCCCCAGGCTTCCTTTTCCCTAGCCACGCTCTCTAGTTCCTCCTGGGGGGTCCTGAGGCATTCCCAGGCCAGACGAGATATATAATCCCTCCAGTAGGTTCTGGGTCTGCCCCGGGGTCTCCTCCCAGTTGGACGTGCCCGGAAAACCTCCAAAGGGAGGCGCCCGGGGGGCATCCTAATCAGATGCCCGAACCACCTCAGCTGACTCCTTTCGATGCGGAGGAGCAGCGGCTCTACTCCGAGCTCCCTCCGGATGTCTGAGCTCCTCACCCTATCTCTAAGGCTGAGCCCAGCCACCCTGCGGAGGAAACTCTTTTCGGCCGCTTGTATCCGCAATCTCATTCTCATCTCATTTTCTGACAGAGAACCATGGCCTCAGACTTGGAGGTGCTGACTCTCATCCCGACTGCTTCACACTCGGCTGCAAACCGCCCCAGTGCATGCTGGAGGTCACAGTCTGATGTGGCCAACAGAACCACATCATCTGCAAAGAGCAGAGATGCAATTCTGAGGTCCCCAAACCGGACACTCTCCTCACCTCGGCTGCGCCTTGAGATTCTGTCCATGAAGATCACGAACAGAACCGGTGACAAGGGACAACCTTGGCGGAGTCCAACACCCACTGAGAACGTGCTTGACTTTGTGCCGAGAATACGGACACAGCTCGCACTTTGTTCGTACAGGGACCGAATGGCACGTACCAACGGCCCCGGTACCCCATACTCCCGTAGTACCCCCCACAGGATTCCCCGGGGGATACGGTCATAGGCCTTCTCCAAGTCCACAAAGCACATGTAGACTGGATGGGCAAACTCCCATGCCCCCCCCCAACAACCCTGCGAGGGTAAAGAGCTGGTCCACTGTTCCACGGCCGGGACGGAATCCGTATTGTTCCTCCTGAAGCTCAGGTTCGACAATCGGCCGGAGCCTCCTTTCCAGCACCCTGGAATAAACTTTCCCGGGGAGGCTGAGCAGTGTGATACCCCGATAGTTGGAGCACACCCTCCGGTCCCCTTTCTTGAAAATGGGGACCACCACCCCGGTCTGCCACTCCACAGGTACTGTCCCCGACCTCCACGCTACATTGACTAGGCGTGTCAGCCACGACAGCCCGACAATGTCCAGAGCCTTCAGCATCTCAGGGCGAATCTCATCCACACCTGGCGCCTTGCCACTGAAGAGCTTTTTGACTACATCAGTGACCTCTACCAAGGATATGGGTGAGACTTCCCCCGAGTCTTCAGACTCTGCCTCTTCCACAGAGGACGTACTGGTCGGATTCAGGAGCTCCTCAAAGTGTTCTTTCCACCGCCCGACAATATCCTCAGTCTGGGTCAGCAGTTCTCCTCCCCGACTGAGCACAGCCTGAGCCAAGCCCTGCTTTCCCTTCCTGAGTCGCCAGACAGTTTGCCAGAACTTCCTTGAGGCCAACCGAAAGTCCTGCTCCATGGCCTCCCCGAACTCCTCCCACACCCGGGTTTTTGCTTCAGCAAATGCTGAAGCTGCGGTCCTTTTGGCCTCCCGGTACCTGTCTGCTGTTGGGGAAGCCCTTTACACTGGAATTTATATCTTCAAGAACAAAATTGGAAATTGGAAATGTCAATAGATGATCTATCGAGCTATTGATCTCAATACATCTCATCATCAACAACATCCATAGGCTAGAGTGAACTGGATTTAGGAGCATATTGAGACACACACACACACACACACACACACACACACGCACATATGCACACACGCACACACGCGGTCAGATTGTCAGATTGTCATATGGTCAGACCGCACGTGTTATCAATTCAATTTCAATTCAATTTAAAGAGCTTTATTGGCATGGGAAACGTACATTTACATTGCCAAAGTGAGTGGTGAATAAAAACAAAACCAATCAAAACCAACCATCTAATTTACAATTGTCGATTTACAAATGTACAATTGCAGATATTCTATAACAAAAAAATATGTAAACAAAGCTGCAATACTGCAATCAAATGTATAAATATGAGTATCTAAAATATACTTATAAAGAACTAAATATATACAGGTAAGTAAGTAAACTTCAAAAACTGGGTGACAAAAAAAATACAAAGAAAAAATTAAATAAAATTAAAAAATTAAAAAATACAAAAATAAAAGAAAAGAAAAATAAAAAATGGGGGGGGGAAAGTGGGGATTGACGGGTGATTGACAGTCTTTATGGAGGTTGTATTCTGATGTTCTTGTCCTTCTACGCATCGTGTCGTCTCTGACGGGGGGCGGTTTCATGTAAATGAGCTGAGTGACGTCACACCGCCGCTCATTAGTCATGCAGCGGTCATCGGTCGCTGGAGCTGGAGCAGCCGCGTCCTCCTGACTGAGAGAGTCCCAGGCGCCGCCGTCAGAGAGGTCCGCGAACGGAGGGAGCAGCGGGGGCGAACCAAGCACACCGGATACTTTTAACACACTTTTAGTTTTTATTTGTTTTTCATTTGTTTTTATCATGAAGTCCGCATTCTAAAAAGGAAGGTGACCCCTTTTTTTTTCCCGCTTCTATCGCCTCAAGATGACGGTGGACTTCGAGGACTGCATCAAGGACTCCCCCCGCTTTAGGTGAGGAGAAGCGTTTCGCGCGGGACGTTCGCTCGTGACAAATCCTCACGATGTGCACGATAATGTCACGACATCCACGGACGACAATGATAATAATAATAATAATAATAATGATAATAATAGCAAAGGGCAAATTGAGAGAAATGTTGCGACAGATAAATCGCCAATCACACTGATAATTAGCCTCGATATTCACGTTACAACTGTCAGGAGAGAGTTCGGTTAGATCGGTTATCACGGGTAATACTGTGTGAACGTGACGAGGGTCAGAGGTCATTCTCAGTGTTTCCCGAGTATTAGACCAATTATATTGTTGTGTAGCATGACAAAAAAAAAGGGGCAATGGTGGTGTGTCAGTGTGCGGTCAACCACATTGCCGACTATTACCTTGTATAATGACACAGGTCTACAGTTCTGTCACAGTCCTGGTGTCGTGACTCATTGATGACTCATGCTTTGGACGTCCAAAACCGTGACAGGATACCACGCTTTGTGATGGAAAGGACTCATGAAAGTGAACCCCAACCACCCACACACCCACCCACCCACCCACCCAGAGGTCTGCTCGGGTTCAAACAGTGTCACCAAAGGTTACATCAACAAGGCACGAATTCCTCAACACCCACCGCACGTCTGCTCCACCAGACCCCTCTGCCCCTCCACCTCCACCCCCCCACTTGCCCTGTAGACCCCGAGCGTTTCAGGCTGTGTGTGGGGGTACGTGTCTCAGCGCCCCTATCTGTTAAGCCTGCTTAGTTTGGATTCTTTTACACATTCTGTGTGTGTGTGTGTGGGGGGTGTGTGTGTGTGTGTGTGTGAGAGAGAGAAAGAGAGCGATATGAAGATAAGTGTGTGTGTGTGTGTGTGTGAGAAAGAGAGCGATATGAAGATAAGTGTGTGTGTGTGTGTGTGTGTGTGAGAGAAAGAGAGATGGCGAGAAATGTGTGTGTGTGTGTGTGTCTTGGCGAGTGTGCACGTGTGTGTGTCTCAGTCAGAGATAGAATCTCCGCTCCAAATCAAAGACTTCCAGACTTGGCAGCAGCACCTTAATGACTGCCATCTGTGTTGGAGGAAAGGCAGCTCCCAGGAAGCGCTGAGAGAGTGGTATTAATGACAAACCTTCTCTCCAGCGTGTATGTTAAACAGACCTATTGGCTCCCTGACCACCATCACCACCAGAGTAATTTCTCAGAGCTTAGGAGAGGTCTTACTGAAAGATCTCATTCGGTGCTTTCTCGCCTCCCATGGTGTCCAACAGGCAGACACACATATTTCCCCCGGCGAGGGATTTGAACGTGGAATGAAAGTATGGCTCGTCAAGAGAAGGAATGCTCTGCCAGACTTATCTGTCTCTGGCTTCAGACGCGTCCAACAGCAACGCCCGCTTAGGACAACATGTTTCAGTGTTTCCGATCAAACTCTTCCCTGGTGTTCCTTCTTGTTCCATGCTCGGCAGCGGAGCACCCAGGTCTCATCGTGGTGACCTTGGTGAAACAACCGGACCAGACCGCTCAATTATAGACGCACCGACACAACAGATTATTGGGTGAGAGTCTGCCACAAGGGTTTTGAGAGGACATACGAACGGTTTCTGGATTGGCAGTAAAAGTAGTGTGACTGTTCTTATGTAAGAAACCCTGGAGGCGGAAGACAGACTCGGAATAACGGGAAAATCAAGTAACAAAGTTTTCCCCTCCGTATTTTTATGTTTAATTGACACTCCCCACTGGGTTACACAACACATGTACAGTCATGCCGGCAACTAATTTTTGATTAGTATGTCTCATATGGGATATGTTGCAGGTTTATGTTCGAAAAAGAGTAATTCTTCAGTGCAGGAAATGTAGAATAACCAACATGAGTATAATGACATTACTGTTAATTAGGCCTAGACTACTCCTTTTAAATATGTGCATGATTATATGCACGGTTGGCACTTTTCATTGGCTAGTGGATACAAATGAGAATTTATATGACACATGGTGACATGGCCAACACATCAATTTCCTTCCAGTTATGCCTCTCTTGTGTGTGTTTTCCATCCAGTCTCTATGGTTATACCGGACACCAGCAGACAGATGTTAGGTTTCAACCACGTGGACACACACACACACACATCCACATCTGTTTTTTCATGAACAGATGTGACTTCACAATGATTCTGCGGGCCACATCACAGTGATAAATGTGTTTGTGTTTGCTGCATCGCAACACTGGCACTGTGCAATGTTTGAGCTAGCTAGTGTCACCGACGCGCTAATTGGAGGTCACTCACATGCACTGTCAGAACACAAGTCAACAAGAGGCCCGCATCGCTTATCAAACACAAGTTTCACACAAGATGTTCTTCTGAGAATTGGCGCTCCTAATGAGGGCTTGTTGTGGTGAGCCAATGATCGACACTCTTTGACCTTCATTGCTAAGGCTTATGTTTTTATGATGCCCAGAAGGGCTCTTTAAGACGAACAAAAGCAAGTGCATGAAGGCCTCTTTATGTGCACTTTGTTGGAGAACAAAGTGGCTTCACCTCCCTCCTCCTCCCACGTGTTTCTGCAGGACTTGTGAGTGTCCACATGGATCCGCCTTGATGTCCCTACAGTCGAGCAGCAGAATATGTCCATTGTCCACACAATGTCTTGCCTTCCGCCCCAGAGACAGACCCTTTTCACGCACAGTCTGAATGGCTCAAGGGCAGAGACGCCCCCTGAGACTCCTCCCTTCCCCTCGCTCCAGCATGTCAAGAGCTGGAGGCGGTGGTGGTGGTGGTGATGATAGTGGTGGTGGGGCGGCGGGCTGGGTCCGGTGGGGGTGGGGGTGCTGATGTCATGTTAGCGCTGCTGTCTCTTGAGCTGATGAGCTTGTTAATAACTCATGGTCAGTGCACAGCTGGATGGGAGAAGTCTTATGCTGGCGGAGAATCAAAGGCCAGTGACCTGTAGCTCTATAGCTCAGTGGTTCCCCCAACCTTTTCTGGCCAGTGACCCCAATGCCTAGCTCTGAAAATTGTTTTTACCCAATCGACATCTGCCAGTAATATGCCAGTAAATGTCCCGGTGAGTGTAATCGTATCGCTCTACTACACACTTCAGTGATTAGTCGGAGTTTGCTTATGGCTATGAGGCAGTCAGTAGTACAAGACGTGACCTTTGAGACCTTTCAAAATATGGGGTCTCCTGCGACGCCATATGCATATCAGGGGTCCCCAAGTGCGACCCCTCCCTCCCGACCCCTAAGGTTTGGAACCCCTGCAGTCACTGCTTCTGCATCTCCAACCTGAGAGACGTTTCGGACGGAGGGATCGATGGATGGATCGGGTGGATGTCCTTATAGATGGATGATACGGATACTGAGGATGGATGAATGGACGGATTGGGTGGGCCAATGTGTGACCCGCAATGTCAAATGACAGGGGGGGGGCTGCCAGAGTCAGTGACATGGCTGCGGCATCGGAATGCAAGGCATGTGGTCTAATGTCATGCCACTGCTGGGGGGGGCGGGGGGTTGAGCATGAAAAAAAACCATTGCTGGTGGATAAAACCTAATTTATAGTCACTGTGTGTGTGAACTGTGCGATCTGGCGTGAACCAATAAACGATATTAGCAGCCCACGCTCAGGGTCGATGCAGTGATTTGATGCGTGCCGAGCACCTCGGCAACATTTTTATCTCACGAACGGCGCATCACAGTGACTATATAAAGTCTGCTTAAAAATAGCTGTGTCGTCTAATTCCAAATCATCCACGCATGCACGCTCATACTGTGTAATTACACACACATTCACACATAGGATGCTGCTTCCTTTGTTGATTTCTTAAGTCATATTTCTGTCAGGGACCCATGGATTGTTTTTCTACGGTTTTCTTAATCACGCCAACTCAGGCTAACTCCTCTCTACCACCTACTGTGAGTAGGCCTATATGTTTCGCCAGAAACATTAATCCACAACCTTGATTTAATGACCTTGAGTTCCCAGTTGGCTTGTGAGCTTGTTCACCATGTTATGCAGGGTCTGTGGCTGCATCTGTGCTGCACAGACCCTGAGTGCAGAGCTCCAGGTGATGAAATTGACGGGGATTAATTCAACCGTTTGATTTAAGACGGTGTGTGTCTTAATCAGGGATTGGCCCATATTCACCGGCTCAATCCCTCCGCTGCGCAAATTATCGCACCTGGAAGTTTGCGTCCTTTGATGCAGGGAATATGCATACCTAGCGTGAGATAACGGAACGAGTATGATTTTATGAACAGAGAGAATCTCCATATGAAACGTGATATTTGTGTGGGACAACGTAGGTGGAAATGTGATTTGATTCTTCAGGTTTTGATTGGAGTGTGCAAAAGCGACTTGGCTTTCTGTGTGTATGAGGGAGTGTGGAAACTTGTTGTTGCTATTAGGCCTATCAGTGTGGGAGAAAACCCTGCGGTGGAAGGGAACCACATCTCACTTATCATTGTGTGGGAGTGTGTGTGTTTGGTGGCTGGCTGAATTGGCCTCACCTGGCCCAGTTAGAGTCTGGGGGGGCGGCTGCAAGCCTGTGGTGCATTGGCTAATCAGGTTAAGTCAGCCACCAACACACACACTCAGGGAGTGCTAGCATGCTAGCTGTGAACCATCTGCTCCATGTCATTTCCATCATACTTAGTCATAAGTATAATATACCAGACTTTTCACCACAAACCTGCCTGTGTCCTTGGAGGAGCCCCGAACTAAGCCACTCATGTGGCATTGTGGCATGAGGTATGCTACAATCATATTTATATGTGGACATGTGCAACAAAAATAAACGACAATATAAACGTGACCCCCAGAAAACACTCCTTGTAGATGAAGTGCTACAGGTTTAAAATCAGGCTGTGAAAGTAATGTAATAGTGATTCAATCTATTCATTGCAAGTTATTCAACATATTAAAAGGTGATGCATGAGAAGCCTCGCTACACAGGCTTCTCAATTCTCACGCATCATGCTAATGGAGACTTAACCCGATTGGATTAGGATACATAGATGATGTCATCGGGTCTTTTCTGTTGGCGGTGGGGGGGGGTGCCCCCGAAATTTCCCGCTCATTTAATTTTCATGAATAGCAACTTTTCAGACCGTGCGCGGACAAAGAGCCATGCGGCAAAGGGTCCTGCATTCTGAGTAGTGTGCTAATCTTTTCTCTAAAGGACATCCTGAGGGAGTACAAAAGCAAGTCTGGGATGGATGCCAGCGCTCAAAGGACCAGCTCTTCCCGCCTTTTGCCGTGCACAAGCAGCAGTGGTGTGTGAACGGTTTATTAAGTGGCATGAAATGAAATAGCTGAAATGGCCGCCGTTCTGAAGGATTCCGGTTTGCCTTTCTTGTAACTCCGCAATCCGGTCTTACAGAAAGTTTGTGTGTGTGTGCGTGTGTGTGTGTGTGTGTGTGTGTGTGTGGACTGGAGTCAATGTTGAATCATCACTACTACCATGAGGTCCTTGAGGCACAAACAAGACAGCAAGGAGCGGATGTGAAGCAACATGCAAGACCTTATGCTAATCCCACGAGTCCGGTCTCTGAACCGCCTCTCAGTCCCCCGGACCTACTTTTGTAGTTAAATTAAATTATTATTGCTTAGCAGATTGGATTTTTGGTCATCTAAAGCAACATCTGATGTCGATTCACCGTGGTTCTTGAATATCAAATATCTCATGCTCTTTGGGAGGGAAAATCCACCTTTCCTTTGAAATTGATCAAAAGGGCTCCAATTACATTTCAAGATGCGGTCATGTCTATTCAGGAGGGCATTACCGCTGTGTATCTTGCAAAATGCACATGGAGATATCTACAAAACTCATAAGATTAAACATTTGCCTTATATTATATTATTCTTAGATTATTCCCATATTTTTACGGTGACAAGCTTTTTTATAAATATTGTATCTTTATGAAGTTTGGTTACTTACAATAAATGTGGGTATATACTCTATATACATATATATAAAAGATAAACAACAATATTGTAACACAGCAGTGTATCCATGGCTAAGAAATTGTTTGTATGATCTTGAGCCAATATAGAAAAAAATATGGAATTTGCTTCTTTAACCCTCGCTATCAAAGGCACTCACTAGTCTGGATTGCAACGGACACCATTGAGAATGGCCAGTTCTGCCTTGTCAAAAAGCCTATAACTCTGAGTTCATGTAAATAATCAGACTAATGTCCCTGTTGGATTATCCATTCTGTGCAGAGCTTTTTAGATTTATTACAGGAAAGGTTGGCGGAATAGTAAGAGCGAGATATGCAGCCGGATTTTTTCAGTGCTTTTACATCAATTGAATAGTTTTAACGGCTCAGATTGACACAGGCTGTTTCATCTGTATTGAACTTTTGACCCTTTAAATATTTGTATTAAGCTACATGTTTCGGCCCTTGGGAACCCGCAGTTTTTCCTCAGTTTTGACGTGCTGTGCAGTATTTTCCCACTCACGGTTTTCCATTTCAGATACGATCATAGCTGGAAAATACCCACATTCCTGCATTAGGCTTAGGCTACACAATTATTAAACACATTCTTTGGAAGCCTGTGCTGTGGTATTTGATGCAGGGCGTTTGCTGTCATTCTGGATCCTCTTCAGGTCTAGCAGAAGGTCAACAGCGGGCCTATCTGAAAGAGGTGTCATTGCGTAGCCAAAATAATTAAGGTTAGACCTGGCAGGACAGGCTCATGGCAGTAAGGATTTGTGTCAATCACAAGTAAGCAGAAGACCCTAATTTAAGATTAGTTTACTCATAGCCGAATGATAAAAGTTAGAAAATATCGGCTTTTCCAAAAAATCCCTCCAGTATACTCAACTTTGTAACTCTTTACTTCGACATCTATCCCTATACTTCATTCAGTAGTACTGTTCGGGCTCTAGGCAAGAGTTGCCCTTTTAGTGAATGGCCATTGACCACTATATCCTCCATTGACTCTTTCTTATCACAGTGTTTTTGTACAGCAGCGTTGTGGCGTGTGTTCAATGTATGAACAGCAGGGCTACAAGCAAACCCGCTCAGCCTAACGTATACACACTCTACGGTGTATTGACAAGATGTTTAAAGTAATGGGCTTCATGTGTATACTTGAGAATGTATATACAGAATGTATGTACCCTTATGACCAGGCCTTTTGGAAAAATATGCTGGTCATTTTCCACAGAAATGTATAGGCGAGTGATCGTATACATTTTAACCATCAACCTTACAAGTACCCCAAATGGTAAAAGGTACATATGGCAAAGTAAAGTCACGATAATTATGTTTATTAGCGTGGAGATGTGGAGAAAGATGTGTTTGGTGGTGGTCTGTAAAAGCATCGAAGGCTCTGTTGCCCGAAATGCACAGCAAATAACACAGCAAACAAATTATCCATATTTGTCAGCCGGCTCCATGGTTTGGCTCCACAGGCTGGAGGCTGCTCTGGTGCTGCCGCCGCTCCGTTTTGAAATGCTGAATCCACACGTCGGGTAACCAAAGCGAGCATCTGTTTTGGATTTGCTCTTCCCTTTGCTCCGTCCCCACACCTCTCTCACTTCTTTCTCCCTGTGACTCGAGCGCTATACCTCAAACACTTCTCCTCCCCACGCTCCCCACTTTTCCCTCCACACAGCTTTCCCTTGGCGAGCGGGGGTGGACTTCCTGGTCCATGCTTGGCCAGGACAGGGCCACGGGGATGTGTCAGGAAATGCGTCAGCTTGTTGAAATATTGAAAGGGGGGGGTATTGGAGTGAACGACGTCCCAGACTCCCATCTGTGACGTTCCCAGCCCGCTTCATCAGCGCTGGACTGGGGGCACGTCTGAATCATACTGTCGATTCATAGGTTGAGCAGGGGTACAAATATTCAATATTAGGCTGTCCTCTATGGCCGTCTATGAAATCTTTTAGAATGAAGCAGCAGTTTACGACTCATTTTCGTCCATCTGAGGCATCTCGTAAGTTTCCTATTAGCCTAAATGTGATTATTGTAAGTTGTTTTGATTCAAAAGTACACACTTTACCAGTGAATGTATTACCAAGTGTAATACATTACCATGTCTGCTGATTAAATCTAGCGGGTGTCATTAACGATTGATAGAGATCCTTCTAATGAATCCCAGTGGCTTTCCCTCTCCATCACCTTGCTGTGCCCTCCAGTTGTGCTCAGGATCTGTGGCGGCTGACACGGTGGATTTGTCAACATCCTGGTTTAGGGACTGACGGGCTGGGGTCAAAGGGCACAGCGGTGGGCCAGATTGTGACGGAGGCGAGAAGTTGCTGACTGCGGCTCAGCGGAAACATCTGGGGGAAAAACGCAAGGAAATGGCAGAATCCGATGACCCCCGTTAACCAATGGCTAAACAGCCCCTGAATTTGAGGCATTTCATTAAAACGTCAGAGCGTGTAGGAGAACTACGGTGGCCTTCAGGTGCCAGTAGCTACTTCCAGTGAAGTCATCGTCTATGACCCCATCGAGTAGCCAGAATCCGTCAAGTGATGAGGTTTGTTATTAAGTCTGCAAAACTATAGGTCATAGAGCTTCCATCTAACATCACTTAGATGCCACTGCATTCTACACACAGCTACTTTAAATGATGTATGTGGGTGGGTGACACAAACAGGCACACGCACACCATCGACTTTATTAATACAGTTTACACTACTAAGACTGTTTAGACTGCCCCTTCACCAGTGAATTTGTTTCAGTACGGTGGTGGTTTACTTTGACCATTGCTCCGCTTCTGGATCACAATGCTTAACAGGAATAATCATTTTTCAAGCAGTTAAGTTATTGCAGTCATTTCAAGCAAGTCATTCATCGTCTTCAGTTGTTTAGCGTGGGACTCTTGTCTACGCACGGCTCAAGCTCCATCTCCCCAGTCCTCAGACAGGAAAGGGCTGAATGCTTCACACGTCTGGTATGTCTTTCTAAGTGCAAGCCAAGCCGTGTGTTTGGCCCACAAAAAATGCCGGGAAAACTCCCGCTCAAACCCACCACCACCGTTGAACATTGTGGCTTGTGTGTCGAGAGGAGGAGGGACTTTCACTGGCGGAATTTAGATGTTGCACCCAAATGTCAGCGTTGCGCTGGAGGACTGTCTTCAGGGGTCCATAAGGTCCCTCCTGCCCCGTCATCGATTCAGCCGGATGTGAAGGAGAAAAAAACCTTGGAGTGGCTGGAGCCTGGGGGACGAGTCTGTGGAACTTCATTGTATTTCTCCAGACAATAAAACCTTGTCATGTTGACTACTTCCCATGGCTCAGGGCTCTATGCTGGGTTTGGCGTGTAAGCTCCAGAAGCCCTTCTCTGTCACCCCCAAATATCTTCATTGACATGCTTGCGTGTCGGAGTCAATGCTGGAGGACCACCCTGTTGGGTTAATATAACCCTGCTCCTCCAGCTCAGACGTTTTATATTCTGCTCTTGTTCTTTTTTTGGGTTCAGCCTTTCATCTACTCCCATCTCCAAACTCCCGTTAGGGACTTAAAAATCACCCTAGTAGCATCTCAAATGTGGCTGACATTGCCTTAGATTTGTTGCTTTCCTGTGTTGTTGGATTAATCAATAATTTAGTCTGATACAGTCCATTGAATAAGACAATGACATATCCATAACCAAGTTACCAAAGTGATGTCTTCCTAATGTACAGGAAAAACATGATAACATTATAATAAGAAACAGACAAGCAATCATTTGGATTCCAGGCTGATGGCTTCACTTATACAGTGAAGCCATTCAGAGGCTATCAAAATGGGACTGATTGGCCGATACAAAGGGATGCTGTGCAGAACAGTTCATTCTTGTTACACTTCCTCTTCTTACCCGCCTTGCTTTGCCAGCTCCAACCCTCCAACTGAAGTGCCATTTCCACTGGGGGCTAATTGCTTAATTGCATCGCTCCCAAGAATCACTGATAGACTAGACTCGGGCAATAGGCCTAACATTATGCATGAGGCAGAGACCCAGCTGGTTTTTCAAAAAAGCACTGTCTACTATCTTTTTTTTTAATCTTTTTCTCTATCATTGTTGGCTGTAATAATATAAAATGGCTTCCCTTCCATTGGCCCAGGGAAGGAAATTTGACAATGTAGCAGGGAAATTTCAGTACAGAGATGGAAGTAACATTTGGTATTATAAGGTGATGATCATGCATTTCTCCAGAGTATTCTCCAGTTGTATGTGATGTCTGTCAAATGATTCAAAAACAGGAAACGTCTTGCTTCCTTATGATGACGATATTAAAGTGTCGGCTGGGTTTTTCAGCATGACTTCAGTTATCTCATCACAAGCCAAGGCCACGTTACGCTAGCTAGCTGGCACCGTTCCCATTGATAATGCGGCTGCATTCCATGTGAACCTCCTGTTAAAAAAATAATAATAATACAGTGACAGTAGACGGGGTCAGGAAGAGTAGCAACACATTGCCGCCGGGGGAACATAACTGTAAACGTAATTTTTAAGGACACCAAACCCTCACAGCTCCTTGTTAACTACCTCGCTCACCACTGCTCAGTGCCCCCCCGTCTTCCTTGTTGCCTCTCTGTTTCCTGGACCTTTATTATGGGACCAGCATTCATTCCGTTGGAAATTATGTCGCTTTTATCTTCTTCAACAGTGTGGATGCCAAAGTTACAACAATTAGTTGACTGCAACACTGACTGTGAAATAGTCGTAGCATTCACTGCAGCCTCATTTCCTAAAACTAAAATCTAAAGGCGCCATCTTTTTGCTGCCACAAATACGCCTTTGGTTATCTATTTGTGTAGGCCTATTTGCACTTGTTTTGTCATAGGATTGTATGTCCCTAATATGTTGATCTATTTGCAGACAGATTAGATGCCCATTTTGATGCCCAAAATCTGTCCCGAGGAGAATAGCCACTGCCCTTCCAATACTGATGTGCCCGGGCCCCCAGAAATATATACACATGCCTGCTCAACACAGGGGATGGCGCAGGGAAACATTTTTATCCGATTGGCCCTTTGCACAATGGTGCCATTGCAGGCTAAACACAAGTCTCATAATATTAATTATGGTTCCACTTCCATTTGGGCGATGCCTGTACACCAGAGCTCAAAATGTCACAAGCTTACATTTGTGTTTACACTGCTGCGACTCCACTGTGAAGGCGGTACAATAAGCTTGTAATAAAGTAATCGCACTATTTTCCAATTAATTTATTCACGCAGGATTGTGAAGAGTGAGCTCGAGCCAGCAGAGGCAGATTATGTTATCCCCTTAGCACGAGTAATATAATACAATTCTTTTTTTTTTTCTTTCTCATGTAACGAGAGACAAGGGCCTGTTAAGGTGCTGCAGGTCAACACCGACCCCCCACCCGTGACCCACCCGATCCTCACACCCACCCTAATACCTCTCCTACAACTGCACCCTGCTCTCCTGTCCTGCCCCCCGGGTCTGCAGGAGGCTCCGGAGGATAAGCAGAGACAACCACAGCTCTGGCCACACGGCGACAAAATCCCAGGCAGATTCCAGGATAAGCCTTGGCCCTTGGCCCCACAACTCCACTGTTTAGTCCTCCGGCCCTGAGTGACAGCCATCCTCCCGACCACCACATCCTCTAGAGAGGCTCGTAATAATGGACCCACTGTCACATTATCAAACAGTCTGAGGGCTTCGTTAAGACGCTCACCGCAAAAGTTAACAAAGGAAACAAGCGCTCTTGTTTTCACTAACCACAGTAAACAAGATAACAAGTCAGTTTTTTTTGTTTGTTTTTTGTTCTGAATGAGAGCCAGTGCTTTTCCTGAAGACATCCTTTAGTGAGCCTATTGTTGTACTAATTAATTATACTTAATAATATGCTCACTTTTATACCAGCAGTAGGAGAGTGGAGAGTTCTGCCATTTGGTTTTCACAGCATGGAACTTAGTTTTTAGTTGTGCAACGACCACAATGTTGAAATGTTTGTTGATGGGTTATTTATTGAGATGAGATCCATTGTTTACCTCGATACTATAAGCGACCATTGTTCACGTTTGGTTACTCTTCCTGTCTTTGTTTGAATGTAAACTAAAATTAAGATAAACTGAAGCTATATTTTATACAGTTGTGGTCTAGAAAACGGTAGCCCATAACTTAGTAAATTAAGACATCAGCGTCATTCAGTCTTGTTTGTTTGAACACCTGAACATGACATTCCGTTTGCTTGACTCTTAAACACAATGATGTTGTATACCGTGGTTTTAACGCTCAATGCAAAATTGCAAATGAAAAACCTTCTTTTCCTGGAATGAATCTGGTCAGCATTTGATTTAAATCCAGCGTATGAACAGGAAAAATCTCATCCTTTGCTGTTTTAGAGCTGGTCTCCTGTCTCTGTCCTGTCTCTGTCTCTCTCTCGCTCTCGCTCTCTTTCTCTCACACACTCGCTCTCATTCTTTGTCTTCCGCCTCTCTCGCTCCTGACACGTTGTTCACTGGCTGCCGAATCCTTGGGAAATGCGAGACTGTGTGGGGGAGAGTGTTTCTCTGGCAGGTCGGCGATGCAGTTCTCAGCCTCCTCCCAGTACCTCTGCACTGCAGCGCGGCCAAAGCCTTGCGAGTGATCAGTGGAGAGGGATCTGGGGAACCTGGGGCATCTGCTCTGCGGCTCCCAGGGGTTAAGGGCCCCGACGAGGGG
>PIJE02002362.1:16006-72272 GCA_002895965.2 Coryphaenoides rupestris | reverse complement strand
TGACCGGTAGCTGGAGCTCTCGCTTAGGAAGTCTGGCGACAAGTAGCCCTTACGGGAGCTGTTGTTATTATTATTATTATTATAACTTCCCCGTGTCGTGCCGTACAACTTGGCGATGCTGTCAGCGTCTTTAATGACGGGCCTGAACGCGGAGACGTAGTTGACCTTCCGAGGAACCAGGGTCATGCCGTCCATGGTGCGCGCCTCGTCGCCGGACTTGTCTTCGTCGTTACGCGCGGACTGAGTGCTGGAGCACCGTTCGCTGTTATCGATCATGCTGTCCTTGGACGTGTTGGTGCTCCGGTCGCTGTGCTCGGATAGGTCCATGTCGCTGGGTCGAGGAGGGCACAACAGTTCTGACGGTGGTTTGTGGGGTGACTGGTGGTACGGCGGCATGGGCAGAGTCCCCGCGGTGGGCCAGAACATCGGGAAGGGGTGGTAGGCGCTGTCCTTGGTACCGGGCCAAAGGACGCCCGAGAGGTTGTGCTTGGCTTGCTCTCCGAGTATACTGTCCTCTTTCTTTTGACACAGGCCAAACGCTGGGAATCCATACGGGTGCGGGAAGATGGGCGGCGGGATCTTCTGTAACATCCCGAAGCCCTTACTGGGCACCGGGATCACCGGGTAGCTGCGAGTGGTCGCGATGTTCATGCTTCCCCGGTTGTCCTCGGAGCGGATGATTTTAGGAGGGATCTCGGGTGAACTCTGGGAAAGACGTGGTCCGTGGGATTTTAACGACGAGCCCGGTTCCGGCCCGGACATGGGCAAGGTCCTCTTGCGGCTGCCCCCGTTAAACATGGCCTTGACGTCCTCCCATGCGTGCGCCACCTCGTCTAAGCGAGAGCTCCAGCTACCGGTCAGCGTCCCCGTCGTGCGTCGACAGCGACGGCGAGCCAGATGTGGACGTGGAGACGAATAATAAGTCACCGGAGGAGGAGGAGGAAGACTCGCGGGGGGCGCCGTCCTCCCAGCTGTGTCCGCGGGTCCTTCCCGGGCCTCAGAGCGTGCCGCCGCACGGCCTTGCGCCGGGCGGCGCCGTGTCCAAAGCGGCTTCCCACGGTGCTGACCTCCAGAGGATGGGCGCACATGGTGTTGTGTCGTCTGAGAAAGATGTCCAAAACAAACCGGAGAACCACGTAGCCACGTCTTATGCTGAAGTGAGTGCTACACATAATTTACACTGTTTTTTTAAAATAAAATATTTTATACGTTTTTGGTAAAGTTTTGTAGGGTCCACAATCCTAGTTAATTGTTTTCCATAAACGAGTAAACTATAGTTTGCTTTTATTTTTTATGTTTGATATTTGATATTTTTTTTATGAGCTTTAAATATTAATTCGTGTCTTCAGGTTTATACTCCTGAGAGGGATGAGCCACAAAGAAACAGCCCGTACCACTTCAGACCTGCTCATTATCAGAGAGGACTTCTCACGTCAAACGGTTGGACATTTGATTTAGCCACACGGTTTTTAACATTAACTACACACATGGTCGCAAAGGAAAAATGAAGACAATTTTTAATTTTCTCAATTTAGACGAAGGTTCAAGTAAAGAAGAGCCATCGTCCACTGTAGAAGAGGTAGAGTCCAAGTCGTTTACTGACCCAAACAGCGAGGAGTCAGATGAGGGTGAGTTACGTCAGCGGTGGACAATCTCAAACCTTGAATATAGTTTAAAGATGACCGCATCTAACTTGTCTATTCTGTTGTTCAGGAAAAGAGGCCACCGCCAGGACTCAGACACTCACACAGAGAGACCAAGAAACACAGGCAAAAGGTAAGACGGTAGGTTAGCCTTTAATAAACATACTATAGTCAAGAGTAGTTGTTATGGCCCTCATAAGAGCCAATATTCACCCACCAGGCCATAGCTGATGATGATAATGATGATAATGACGAGGATGATGATAATAATGCAAATAATTAGAAAAATGGTACAAATAATAATAATACAAATAATATATATACTAATAATACATATACTAATAATACCAATAATAATAATAATTCGATATTATATGCATATTCTATTATTCATGATGGCCATAATATGTAGGCCGACAAATAACAGATAATAATAATTTTCATCCGCCCCAACTCGCGTTTAATTGCTTAAATGAGCTTGAAGATTATCCTGTCACCTTACACGAAATCAAAGACGAGCGGAAACCTGATGAGACAAGTTGTCAGCTCAAGTTAACGCAACAGATCCTATATGTCTGTCATTGAAATTAAATATGCCATAACTGCCATATAGCATCACTATACAATTGTCAATGTGTCTAAAGCATTTTACAACATTTGAAATATTCTGACACATCTTTTTCTGTTCCTGTAGAAGAACTTCAGAAACAACTTTTGGAGCAAGTTGAGCTGAGAAAGAAATTGGAACGTGAATTTCAACACCTTAAAGGTAGGCTGGTCTTCCTCTTATAAAACGTAATACATCGTATTAATGTTTCTGACAGCATCTCCTGCTTAGACAGTAGGAAATATAATCCTGTGCCACGGACAGCATGAGGCGGATTTTTTAATGGAAAAGTTTGATATGAGTTTGTAACATGACACTTATTTAAGTTAGGCTATCATTGGTCATTCCCAAAATGGCTTTAATGACACATATTACACATATTACAGCCTAAACTGATATAAAAAGGGCTATCCAAGTGACAAATGTGATAAATATTTTATAAATGCTGTACTGTCTAAAGCATTTTGTACATTTTATTTAAAAGCTATGTATAACATTATTATTATTATTATTATTATTATTATTATTATTATTATTATTATTATTATTATTATTATTATTCAATCAAATGCAGACCATTTTTATATCGACCTACAACAAAATGACGCCTATATGACATTGGACCATGTGATGGTTTTTGTCAACTTCTTAAACCCCAGTAGACAAACAAATACATACATTGTTCAAATGTTATCTGCCAGCTTGCTGCACTGAACATTGTCCATTGACTAATATATCTCTTCTCTTTGACACAGATAATTTTCAAGACCAAATGAAAAGGGAGCTATCCTACAGAGAGGAGATGGTGCAACAACTGCATATTGTCAGAGGTGAGAAAAATAATTGAAATGATTGGCAGCTTGAATCCATTACCTTTACTTTAATTTGATTTGTTTTACAGTAGCCCTATTTTCATATTTTCCAAAATAATTGATGAAATACCATACGCTTCAATTCAGCAACAATCTTGAAACAGCTATTTATATTTTTATATTTGTATTTATTTTTGGATTGGTCGTTGGCATATTTTCCTAAATGAGCTGCTTTACTAATACAATATCGATATGGATCGAGATCATATAGGCTACAGCAGTTAAAAGTTAAAAGGTATTTGCCATAGACAGTTACAATGCTATTGTACACTATATTTATTCATTTATTTCAAAAAAATTACGCAGTGTCTGAAGGTGCACGAAGAATAATTCAGATATGCTATCACATTTAATTAATCTTACAATAGGGACACAACAGCAATAAGACTGCATTTTTGAACATGGTCATAACTCAATCTATAGTTATCTTTGTAGAAACTCAGTGGTAACACGAAATAATTGTATTTTTATTTTTCATTTTCCCCACTCTCCTCTTAGCGCTAGTTCACACACGCACGCACACACACACACACACACACACACGCACACGCACACGCACACACACACGCACGCGCAGTTAGTCAATCAATTAATTCATCAATTAATGCCATGATCCCTTTCTCCCTAGAAGCTCACGACGCATTACATCATTTCTCCTGCAAGATGTTAACCCCACGTCACTGCGCGGGGACTTGCTCCTTCAAGCCTCCCCTGTTGCCCCCCTGAACCCCTCCAGCCCATAGAGAAACACTAAACACATGGACCTATAGGCCGACACTCTGTGTTGACTTGCCACAGAAAAAAAAAAATCAAGAAACATTTTGAGAATTGGAAAGACAAGTTTGACCAATGTTGTCACTGTTTATGTTGTAGCCTAACTCATTCTAGCATATTGAATGGTGTATTCCCGAGGCTATTAATGTATCGTTAACCCCCTTGTCCCTTGCATAAGGCACATTTTGTTGACATTTAATATTCTATTTATTTTGAGGCAAAGTGCAATGACATTTATGTATCCAGTCATGATGATGATGATGATGATGATGATGATTATTATTATTATTATTATTATTATTATTATTATAGAGTTATAGAATGTAGTAGCCCATATTGTGAATTAGCCTCTTACTTTTGTTGTCCTTTTCATCTTTATAATAGCATACATATTTTGAATGTGATGCACTTTAAACGAGTGATGAAAATAATGATATGGTAAAACCTACGTGTGTAAATAAGCGTACACTATGTGTTGAATATTCATTTTTACAATGCTCTGTATTGTGAACACAAAATGGTCTAAATGACATTTGCTAATTGGGGGTGATTAGCAAGTAATTCTTCCTAAAGTAGCCCTTTGGTTCGTGTAGATTTGTTTGGACAACTAATGAATAATTGATTTTAATAAAACAAATCTATATATGTCTCTGCGTGCTTTATTATAGTCCTCCAACCTCACCTAGCGTCTTAATATTAGATAGTCATAATTAACAATATTCTAAAGTTGTGTATTGTCATGATAATGTCTATATTATATCTGTGATATATATGTTGATATTATGTTCACTAGATCGTGCAGCAGTAGTCGGTAGGCCTGCTTTATTTGTGGTTTATTTACTAAAATAAAGTCAATTAAAGACCATGGGGCCTAAAAAAGAGTAGACACGCAAATGGACAAGCCCAAAATGTAAACGCCACACCACAGATTACTACTATTACTGTTACAATTAAATGCTAAAACATCTCAATTGTGGCCACTTAGTTGCAGAGATGGAACGCGTGTCGCGGAACGCAGGTTCCTTTGCAGTAAGACGGCGACTCTAGTGGACGAGGGCGAGCACCCGCAGCCTCTGTCCTCTCCGTGCTCCTCTCCGTTGTCCCTCGAGGGTGAATATTGCGCATGCGCATCCAATGTAACAAGATGGCGGAGAGTGCGGAACTGAAGGTACAGCGAATCCAAACATATAAATATATATATATATATTTATTTGATTTATAGACGATTCCCACGTTAAAGTTACGATTAACCGTTTCCTTGAGCGTCCCCCCACGATGGTCTGTGGTTCTATTATAAAACACGAAGAAAAAAAAAAAGCTGTGAATTAGATAGATAGGAATAACAATTAGCTTGCAGGCTAGTAGCCATTAGCTTTGTTATTGTTACCCATGTAATGATCGGCAACACGTCGCTTTTATTTGTCATCTGCACATGAGATGCGTGTCTGTTATGTGTGTGTATGTGTTGTGTGGTGTTTTTAATCGCGTTCGTGTCTACATCGTGAATAACAAGTGTTGTGTTTTTCAGTGGAGTCAGGGCTTCGCTAGCTGCAACGCCATACGTGCTAAAAATGGGCTCTGTCTATTTTCTGGAGATGGATCGTCACCCTACTAGCCAATGTTGGGAAATAACGCCGTTATATAACATAGCCTGTTCTTGTATGTGTTACGAAATGGCCGTCGAATCAAATCTTTTACATCTCCCCTCATTGCTGTTAAACGGACATTGACGTTTATATTTGACTCAAAAACACAACTGCTGTACTCTCTGTGTGTGTGTATGTGCACTATATGCTTCTTATGTGTTTATCTGTGTATGTTGTATGGTGTGTTGCTATGCATGTCTGTATGTTATTTGGGAGTGATGGCTGGGTAATTAATTCAGTCAACTTGTTTTTCCACCAGTTGTTTGAAATCTGAACTGTTCACATAAATTTGCGTGGCTGTAACTCACTAAAACACTCGGCTAAGGACACCTGTGGCCAACCACGCAAACTATTTTGGGTTGTCAGGGTTTTTTTAATGTTTCAAGTTATAAGACCAATGGCCATTAGACCTAATTCCCTATTAGTAACGCACACTTGCCCCCCCTTTCTTTCCACCAGCAAATGGTTGATGAGCCTTCGAGTTTCAGAGACTGCAGGTGTTGTTAGGGGTACGCGGGACGGAATAAGCACGGACGCAAAACACGAACTCTTGACCAAAGCCATTCACCTCCTCAAAGCTGGTGCAGCCCGGCCGTGCAAATGAAGATCAAGGAGCTGTATAGGCGGCGCTTCCCCACCAAGATGGTGTCGCCCCTGGACCTCGCCTTGCCCACTTGTCCACTCCTCCAGGCAGCCTCCCCACAGGCCTCACTCAGCTGGGTTCGACAGCCACGGCGCCCCCTCTCCCCTGCTGCCTTGTCTCCCTGCTGGGCCCAAGCATGAGCTGGGCCTGTCTCACCTGCCCTCGCCGCTGCACCCAGTGCCACCCCGATGTTAAGCTTCAGAGACTGCCCTTCTACGACATGCTGGACGAGCTCATCAAGCCCACCAGCCTGTGTAAGTCCCACAGCTCTGCCCTAGCGGTGTTGTAGTGCCACCATAATGGTTGGGGAACACATGCAAAGAGCATTGAAACTACAGACCTCTGGATTGGGCTTGATGGGGAAAACACACGCTGTGTTGAATGCAAATCCATTTTTAGCTTTGACACTAAATTGTGATAGTCTATAACATGGGGATGAGTTCAATGCTCCTTTGCCTGTGCTGAATCCTATGTAATTGCCCAAGATCAATTACTGACCCATTGCCTTTATCTCTAATAGTATTAGTCTGGGGTCATTAGAACATAATGATTGACGTAATCAATTTTCTTTCTTTTAGAGACATCTAACATGTGATGTGTCACCAAAGCAGAAAACTAAGTAGCTATTTTTATATATATGACATGTTGGTGTGTTATATGGTGGTGGATTTTTCTATGGTGGATGTTTTCTGATACCATATTTTCTGATGCCTAATATTGAATGTGATTAGATGATGCGATGTGGATGGATAAAACCTGCTTGGGAATCATATCACATTACAACAGATCATAATCGTTCACTATGGTTAACAGTCAAGCATTATGTGTTACACTATTGCCCTTGGATGTACTAAAGAATATCTAATGGATAAAATTAAGTTTCCCTCATACCGGCACATCTTTTTATCGTGGTCATGAAGAGGGATAACATAATTGACAAATTGGTGTTTGGTTGAGGGAAAGAACAATTCAGTTTCAGTGTTGAGGTTTCAGTATGAATGTAAATCTATCTGGGGTGGCTATTGTGCTGGTCATGGCAGCAACTAGACATGCGTGTGTCTTGTGTTGACCTCGTTTCATTTTGTTTTTGCCGACGCACGTGTAGCCTCTGACAACAGTCAACGATTCCAGGAAACGTGTTACGCTTTCGCACTGACGCCGCAGCAAGTGCAGCAGATCAGCAGCTCCATGTAAGTGAGAGAGCAACTAGGCCTAGCGTCTGTTTGCCAAGTGCTTGCCTGGGATCACACAACCATCCATCCTTTAATCCATTAATAAAATATCTGCATTTATTTATATTCAGTTGTGTTGTGATCATGTCATATACCTAATCATCATCATGTTTTAAATAACATATGCAATAGTACTTTGTGTGTTTGCACTGCATGTACGGCTGTGTAACTTCATTGTATTTCATTACTGTAGGGACATCTCTGGTACCAAATGTGACTTTGCCGTTCAGGTCCAGCTACGGTAAGCCACAAAGCGTTTGTTTTTTGTTTTAGTTTTTGAGGGTTGTTTTACTTGGTATGTATTAAAAAAAGACATAAACATAGGCATATCAGAACATGCATGCCTCTGTTTCCCACGGGAATTCAGGATTCCACAAATTTCAGCCTTTGCCAAAGATTCAGAATATGTTGAGACTGGGCTTGCCTGATGTTGTTAAAAACAAACTCCATAGATAGCATATTAGCACTGCTAAGCAGAAATCTTTATTATTGGTGAACGTATCTCTAAGGAGCCAACTTGTTTGTCTCCAAAACCCTAGCGATGGTTGTTGTCGTAACGAACGCAGTTATGGTCTGTGCTCCAGATCGTTTGTTTGCGCAAGAAAATGTATCCGATGGCAACGTAAAACTAAAACAAACAGAGAAAGTTGAGCTTCTTGAAGTTCGTCTCGTAGATTGTGTGTAGGGCCTTATACAAGAACAACATGGTTGCCATGGCTTATTTTGATTTGCAAAATGCAAGACACAGGACGTTCCGTGAAGATGTTGGAGGATGCTGTCCAAAGATAATACGATGATGTTAGATTTACATTTAGGGCATTTGGCAGACGCTTTTATCCAAAGCGACTTACAAAGAGTACATTTGTTGAAGGAGACAGCAATATATCGCTGTGGTACATAAAGACAAGAATCGAGCAGATTTCAAGCATTCATAGTTGTGAGGCTAATAGAACGAGTTTCATAATTTCCAGGTTGCTTGCATAATAGCTTGGATAAGAGCAGACGTGCCATTCTCAGTGCATTATCAACATCTAAGTACATACAATATGCTAAACAATGCCAAGTCCTATTAATAATGCCAAGACCAGGTGAACTCTGATGATATTCGTAATAATACTGCATTGGATTTATATATTGCCTTTCTGTGATTCCAAGGCATTAGCAGGCTGTGAGTTAACACCTATGGGACTAGAACCATCTAGAATGTAAATTTTTCTGGGACTTGCAGAAGCATGTTTCCAATTTTTTTTATATTTCTTCAAACCACATCTATAGGTTTCAAACCAACCTACATGTTCCAGATCACCGTGGTTATAGGCAAAACGATAACACTAGGGCGCCATGGGGTAAATTAAACAAACAAAAATAGTGAATTAACCGGTCCGCAATCATTACAATCATCATCTTTTTAAGGATTCCAAATGATCAGGTGTTATTAAAAGTTCTATATCAGGCAAGGAGATGTCTTGACTTAATATATGATGATGATGATGATGATTAATAATAATAAAATAATAGTCTGCGGCATTGGCAACATAGCAATTGGCAACAACATAAAGCGCTTTTGATAAAATCCCTATATAAATGCAATCCATTTACCATATGACAGCTAAATGTTGTATCCTTCCCTCCCAGGTTTTGTCTATCAGAGACCAGCTGTCCGCAGGAGGACCATTTCCCTCCCAACCTGTGTGTGAAGGTGAACGGCAAGCCCTGCACCCTGCCGGTGAGTGTGTTGGACCTGATACAACCCCCTGGAATTAGTCCTTGCCCATCATTTTACCACTACTTTAAAGTACTAAAGCAGGGGTGTCAAACATGTGGCCCGGGGGCCTGATGCGGCCCACGAGCTGATCCAATCTGACTCGGAAGGCAATTTGATCTAATTGATTAATTTCTTATTGATTTCTTCACTTTATCCATAATCACACATACAAATCTGGTGTAGTTCCTACAAATAACAACTATGCTGCACGAGTTGCAAGACTTTCATATGCGTTTTCGGGAGTTCAGGGACCTGGGGGTGGACTGTTTTGCTCACTCTTTTCAGTCAACCCTTCTGACCTGACACAGGACCTCTAATTCGAGATTATTTGCAATGTGACATTTAGTTAAATGGCACATTTGCCACTGAGGGTGTGAACAGGGGTGTCAAAGGAAGGAAGTGACTTGTGGAAAATGTGAAATGTCTGTTTATTCATTAGTTTATTTTTGTTATTGTCTCAAGTCACGGAGTTCGCAATCCATTGCTCTGGATTGCATGAGATCTAGCAGGCTGCATTTCATTTACCGGCCAAAGGGGCCAGTAATGAGAAGGAATTTGTGATTCTTGTATATAGTCCCTTTTAAGTCATCATATACAATATGGTGTTTGATGTATTCTTTTGTCCTTCAGGGATATCTTCCTCCAACCAAAAACGGAGTGGAACCAAAAAGGCCCAGTCGGCCCATAAACATCACGTCTCTGGTGAGGTTGTCCACCACGGTCCCCAACACAATCGTGGTGTCATGGACCTCGGAAATTGGCAGGGTATGGAGAAAAGCCCTTCAATTCTATAAAGCTCTTCTATTCAGACAACTGCATTGTGAGATGCGTGACATGGTTTTCCTTCTACCTTTCTGTCTTTCCCTCAGAGTTTCTCCATGGCGGTGTATCTGGTTCGACAGCAGACTTCCACCGTGTTGTTGCAAAGACTACGAGCCAAAGGGATTAGGAACCCTGACCACTCCAGGGCTCTAAGTATGTGGTGACCACACTGAGTAGTATAACTTATCTAGTTTAGAAATGGAGCTTGCCTGATCAATGGTACTCCAAATGGAAATAATCATAACACTGTTTTACCGAAACCTTTTTCAACCATTTCAAAGTGTTTCCCCACCCTGTGTCCCACTTTGAGTTTTGGTTAGGTGATTTAATTGTGGTGTCCATAATGTTCATTTGATAATGTAATCCTGACATGGATTAATCTGCCAAATCTGTCAATTCTCTCTCCTTTCACAGTAAAAGAGAAGTTAACCGCCGATCCTGAAAGTGAGATCGCCACCACCAGTCTACGAGTGTCACTCCTCTGTCCAGTAAATACACTATTTCACTTGATTTGGATCATAGATCATTTGATGGCGTGTTAGTGACTTTGAGCAGTGATGCACATCTATGCTTGTTCCACTATGGCTCAAGACTTGGCAGCGTAGGGATTTGCAACTCTTCAGTTCTTTGCCTGGGCTGAACAAAAATAGATTGCACATAAACAAAGAAGCCTATGAGCCATGAGAATCAGGAGCTAGAGTGTGTACGGGTACTACCCTCTGAGATGCAACCTTAAGCTACAGTAATAATCCATATTGATGTATGGTCCAGCCCCAAATCTTTAACAGTAGCCTTGTCCTGACAATGTACCCAAAAAGAGGTTATTAACTCCTGGTGTTTTCCTTGCCGCCAGCTGGGGAAGATGAGGCTGACCATCCCGTGCCGAGCGCTGACGTGCTCGCACCTGCAGTGCTTCGACGCGACACTCTACATCCAGATGAATGAGAAGAAGCCCACCTGGGTGTGTCCCGTCTGCGACAAGAAGGCCCCCTACGAGCACCTCATCATAGACGGGTGAGGGGGAAAAGCACCCACTCACTCACACACTTGCTCACTCACTCGCCTCACTGCGTAACAAATGGATGTAGCTCGACGTCAGTGACACCTGAACAGGTGTCGTTTCCGTCGGACCGTGTGATTGGTTGAGTGTCGGCCCCCGCTCGATTGGTCCAAACGTCAACAGCCCCCTCTCTTGTCCTCCGCAGGCTTTTCATGGAGATCCTGAACAGCTGCTCCGACTGTGATGAAATACAGTTCACCGAAGATGGGATCTGGTCCCCCATGAGGTCGAAGAAGGAGGTGCAGGAGGTGTCCGGGTCGTACAACGGCGTTGACTCGGGTACGAATGCCGGCATGGATCCCCGTTGAACACGTGCATTGTTGTTGCTCCGTTTTGTTTGAGGTGTTTCTCCCTTTCTCTCTTTAGATTCGGGTCGGACGGACGTCTCAGAGCACAAACACGGTTCCAGCCACGACTACAAGAAGGTAGACGTGATCGACCTGACGCTGGACAGCTCCTCGGAGGACGAGCTGGATGACGAGCCGCCTCCAAAGAGGTCCTGTCCCTCGCTGTCGCCCAGCTCTCCCCCCGCAACCAAGGGGTGAGTCCTCCAACCTGCAGGAGACGAGGGCTGCCGCGATGCGTCCTCATGAAATGGACACTTTTTAATATTTATAATTGCTTATAATAAAATGTGTTACTACAATATCACAACGTGTTTGCTGCGTTTACCTCAGTCGTGGTTCTGTCAACACCAACTGATTTGTAAAGAACAATGTGGCTGCAGCAGAGTCTGCTACCAAAGGGTTTGAGTGTAGAGGTTTGCCCAGACTGAAAGCTTTAAAAGGTACACAGGGAAACTTAGAAGATAACAAAATGGTTGAGAGTTCTCGGTGCAAAATGCCTCTGGCATTTCACAGCAGTATTACCGCCACGCCATGTGCGAGCACTGAGTTTCTGCTTCCGGATCTACTCGTGCGTCAATATAGATTTGGGGTCAGAAATGCTATACTGCCCCCTTGTGGTCACATTAACATGACCGTTACTGTGACATGTGGGGTCCTCAGAAGAGTGTGATTTCCGCTTCCGGTTACCATCCGAAGGTTTTTCCTACATCCTGCACCTTTCCCCATCCGCTGCCTAATGATGCTGTTTCTTTTTCACCCCCAGAGTGTTGAACCTGCACTCTCAGGCGTCCCCTGTGAGCAGAGCCCCCAGCATGCCCGCCGTGGAGACCAGCTACATTCCCCCTCCACCGCCTCTCATTCAAGACTACCGCCATTACTACCACACCCCCAGTGACCTGCCAGGTACATGTACTCGCCTGGGCTCAGACACACACACACACGTGTTGATTTGTATTTCAAAATGATTGTTACGTACCGAGAATAATCTCTTTACAAAAAATATAAACCAATGTTTTTTTTATTATTATTACAGATTTAAACTTCTTCTCCTTTCTACAAGGCGACAATCAGGTACGTTGTTGCATCCTGTCCCCGCATACGATCCCATTCTAACTAATCGCACGCTGTCTTGTAGCCCATTGCTATTCCAGAAGCTCCTCCATGTTGTGTTGACGTTCCTCTCTTTCCCCCCGCCCCCCCGGTGCAGCATTACAACATGATGATGGCGGCGGCGGCGGCGGCAGCCTCCGCCTCCACCTCAGAGGACCACGACCTGCTGCTCAACCGCTTCCTGCCCTACGGCTCCTCGCAGATGTTCCTGGACCAGCCGTCCACGCCGGGCAGCGGCACGCTGGCTGCCACCAACGGGGGCAGCAACAGCGGCAGCACCAGCAGCCTGGTGTCCTCCGGCAGCCTGCGGGAGCGCGACAAAGACCGGGAGAGAGACCGGGATCGGGATCGGGACAGCCACTCCATCTCGGGCATGTCGAGGTCGTCAGCAGAGGCGGCGGCTGCGGTCATGTACGGCTCCATATCTGACGTTATCTCCCTAGACTAGAGCCACGTGGAGGGTGGACACAGACACAGGCACAGACATGGACGCCTAAGCCAGAGCGGGAGTTTGTTTGTTTGTTTGTTTGTAAATACGAAGAAGAGGATGCCAGTGGGAGAAGAAAAACAAAACAATGCTATGTACAGAGAGGAAAATCTATTTTCAACTTTACTTATTGTATGTATATAAAACTTAGGACAAATCCTGTCAAGTAAGTAAGTTACTTCGATTGATATTTTTCTGTGAATACCGAACACTTTTACACACCTTCATGTGGTCCTTTGATTATATTGTACCTTTTGTACTTGGTTTTTACAGTTTTATTTCAATATCATGTCAACGGCATTATTTCTATATAAGATGAAGTGTGAGGTAGGGCTGCAACTAACGATTATTTTTGGTCGATTAATCCACTGATTATTCTTTCCGATTTATTGATTCATCATCAGTCTATGAAATGTCATAAATAATAGCAAATGCCATCACAACTTACCAGAGTACAAAGTGATGTCTTAAATGCGCTTGCTTTGTCTCACAAGCAGCGACGAGAAACTAAACTATTCCTTTTTTAATGATCCATGAACCAAATATTTGAATGGAACTGCAACCACAAGCGGTTTGTTACTTATACTCGATAAACGACTTAAATGGAAATTGAATTTGATTAATTTTCTACCAATCGACTAATCGTTGCAGTCCTAGCATGAGGAACGTTATGTAGTGACACTTTATGGACAAGCTATTTAGATTGAAGAGAAGACGGGCATTGGGAGACGTGCTGGTGGCAGTTCTCTGCCAAACCGAATGTGTAACGCGGAATGTGCCCTACTTACTTAACCGCTTGTCAAAACGTCATTTTATTATACATCACATTTTTTTTTTTGCAGACATTCATGCTGTGGTTTTATTATTTTTAAGGAATTATTTATGATGTAAGTTATGTTGGTTGTATGCTGTCTAATAAGCATTCCCTATGTCCCAGGAGTTGTAGCCACTAAACCCGCTAATGGTCCTACTGTTTCATATCTCTGCAGCATAATATTTTAAGCTAACTTTGTTTGCGCTGCTTTCTGTTGAGTCAAATAACTAGCAGTGTTATTCCTACAGAATTGGAATTGACACCGTTTCAAGAATTTCCTTCGGGATGATCTTATCTTAGTCATGCAGAATGGAAGAACCAGGCTTTTATATTGTTTGGATGAATGGGAGGCGAAAAAACATGTCATGTTACTTAATTGGCCCGTCATGTGCATCTGAAAGGATCCCTGTTTGTTTGTGTTTCTGCTTCAACTGAGTTCTCTCATACGCAAGTTACCGTGGGAGATTATTTGATCTGCCTCTGAATCCTTTAAATTGTCGTTGACCTGATCATACTCCAAATTCTCCACCTTCTGGTCCTCCTGAATGCGTTATTTAAAATCCACCAGACTTGCTTTGAGTGACACGTGATTTGTAGCCCTTGCGTATTACGTGCAATTAAGACTTGAGGCATTGTTTTGGCTTTGCATGTGTTGCAGATTTGTTCCTTGCGAAGCGCCTGAAGACATTCTATTCACATCTCCATTTATTTGTGTGGAGGTGAGGAGAGGAATAGCCTACATTTTGTTCAGTGTCTTTGCAATAACCTAAAAATAAAGAATCAGATAAATGTGAATGCTTTTTTCATGAGTGTATCACAGTGCATTTTGGCCCAGAAGATGCCACCTCGACCCTCTGTTCTGGCCTCAGGCATACAATTAGGATTATTTATTATCATATATATATTTTTTGCATTTGTTTGATTTGTGGATATGCATTGCTGTCATTGTATGATATTTCTTTTGTAATTATATAATTAATGCTATTTAAAAAAAAATATCATTGTTGACATGCATTGTACATTTTTCTGTTCCGTTTTCTGTCTGTTTTACTATCAAGATGTCAGTTACACAATAGAGGCTTTGATCATTTTGACCCGCTTCAAAGTTCAACTGTCCTGTTTGATATTTGTATGAATTAAACAAGTATATAAAAACACACTTTTAGTTGCTCTTAGATGTGTGCCAGTTGATGTGTGCTCACTTTTGTTTCTTTTACTTCTACAAGGAGTGGCTCCTATGTGTCGGTCTACACTGATCTAATCTATACTAATGAGCGGTGGGTGATAAAGTGCTACTGTCAATACAGTATCTGACACGATGCAGAAGTGTCAAGAGGAACCACCACTAGCTCAGTGAGGAAACTCATGTCAGCAAAACCTTTAATAAAATGGAAGTGAACAAACGACAGAATACAATACAGTATGTGTCATTGCACACGTCTCACTCGCACCCTGTGGAACCGAGACAGGTCATAGGTCAAGTCAAGGGTGTCCACACTAAACACACCATGCAGAGGGGGGCAACGTATATGATGTGCTGTGTGTGTGTGTGCTATACATCTAAAACCAATGCAGTGAGTACACACATTGTTTTAGCACCGCGCGTATTGAGCATCACAGCACACCCAGTGGCACACGTGAGTACCGCACCCAGCCTTGTGTCTCTCCCCCCGTCGCGGGCTTTACGCGTCACCGGCGGGCGGGCGGGCGGGGTGACGTATTAGCGCGGCGTCGTTACTGACTAGAACAGGAGCTGGCGATGCCTGGATTTGATTTTTCTGCGATATTTTGCTCGCCTACCCTGTGAATGGCGCCGAAACAGGACCCTAAGCCTAAATTTCAAGAAGGTAATCGAAGGTTTGGATACTCACAGGGGGGGTGGGCGGGGGGGGGGGAGTGGCCATTTTTGGTTAGCTTGTTAGCATGTTGTGCGGTTGGCTTGCTGAGTGATGCTGGTGGACCCCTCCCGCCGCCACCGCCGCAGAGAAGCTAAGCTGGTGTTCAGGAGCGATTTCTCTCATTAACTCTGTGACGATATGTTTTTTATTTTTGTCAATTTCACAACTGGCGCGTCTCGTATCCAAGCCCATGTGTGCCATTGTTCCAGAAACAGCGGAGGAAACGACAACACGTCTCGTTCCGTCTAGCATCGCCGCTATGTTATAAGCCAGCTAGCTCAGGACCAGCAGGACCCCAGGCCGTGGGGCTGTGGTGGTGGTGGTGGTTGTTATTATTGTTATTATTTACTGGTATTTAGTATTTTATAGTATGGGATTTAGTGGATCATATTAATGGGTTGATTCACCAGCAGGTCTTCTTTCTGGATGGTCAGCCACCTCTCATCCTCATGTGCAATACTTCTTCTCAATATTATCCTATTACCTTTCATCATTATGTGCAATATTCCTAATATTCTTTATATCATGTGCAATACTTCCATTATTATTATTACCCTTTTATTACACTTCAATTATTGCCAAATTGTTCTTGCTGACTGAATATCTTATCTTACCTATATGTATACTTCTCTAGGACTTTGACTTACTGTACAATTGTAAATCTGTTATATTATTTTTTATTATTCTACGTTTAATTTCTCTATTGTTTTTACTATTGCTATGCAACCTGGCACAAGTATTTCCTTTGGGATCAATAAAGGGTTAGAGTTAGGGTTAGGGTTACTATCTTATCTTATCTTATAATTGCCAAATGACCACTTACTTGCATGTTTCAAGTCAATGGACAACCTAAATTGTCTTAGCATGGGTTTGGGTTTGCTGGTGTCAACAATGGCTTGGGTACAATTTGGCGAAAGCCTATCCTTTGGTAGCTAATAAAGTGTCACATTTGTTTATGTTGTATTTGGCCCATTCTACCATTGATCTTGTGATTGTCTGTGTTTAGGTGAAAGAGTACTCTGTTTTCATGGGCCATTGCTTTACGAAGCTAAGGTAGGCCACTGTCCTGTGTCTAGTCTAGTGTCTTGATCATTGGCATTTTTACTTTACGGAACAAATATGTTATGCTGGGTTAGATTTAAGTCTGTACTAACGTCTGTTGTCACGTCTCTTCACAGTGTGTTAAGATAAACGTAAAGGAAAAGCAAATCAAATATTTTATTCATTACAGTGGATGGAATAAGAAGTAAGTACATATTTTAAAAGGTGTGTTTTGATCCCAGCTCAGTGTTACATAGGCTGTCGATCTGATATTTTTATTGTCTGGAAAAATTTTTTTGTATTTTCTTTACAGTTGGGACGAATGGGTTCCTGAAAGTCGAGTGCTGAAGTATGTGGACAGCAACCTTCAAAAACAGAAAGAGCTTCAGAGGGCAAATCAGTAAGTGTCTTTTATTTCATTGTTTTGTTTCTGTCTGATTGAATTAACTGGTGCAATTGTGATTTAAAAGTAAATTGCCACATAACCATTTTGTCAAAAAGTTTTGTGATTGACCCAAATTTTGAAGGCCACACCCTAATTCTTGGGTTGTTTCGTTGTCATTTTTGGAAAGGGTTTTGCAAGCACAAATGAACAGATATGATTAATAAAGTTCAGTACATGGAACTTAACTATTTATGTCATTAAAATTATGCTCATATATCATCTCTATAATTAAGGATGGTAAAACATCTTTTATGCTATGTGTTTTATTAATGTATTATTAACTTGTTGTTGTTTTGTAAAGAGACCATTATGTAGAAGGGAGGATGAGGGGTGTAGCACCGAACAAGAAGATCCCTGCAGCAGTGCAGAAAAATGATGTGTAAGTGTTCAGCTCTCCGTTTCTATTGTGATTCTACTTCCTGCCATCCACCTCACTTCCTCTTCCTCTACTTAACCGCACAACACACTCAGCTTGTGTTTCCTGACATAAATCACTCAGCAATTTTTATTTTTGTTTTTAGGAAAACCAAAAAGAACAAACTGAAGCGTAAGTATCCATTTAAAAATGCTGTTCATTATCATCATTATCATTCATGAAATAAGATTCCTTTCATTGTCTTTAATAAGTCAACGCATATTACAATGCAATAAACAACAGTTAAGTGCATCTCTATATTAAACTGGACTAGAATGACATCCGTTAACACGCCTGTAGATGGTGTAGTCTAGTAGTGAACTAGTAGTCGCTTCATGAGGATGTAGTAAAACCAACATTAGTGTTTCTGAACCCCACCAGCCCCGGGGGCAGGAGAAGGCACCAGTTCTGGGGGAGACCAGGCCCACCCGCCCAGGAAGAAGAGGGCGCGCGTGGACCCAACCGTTGAAAGTGTAAGTCTACAGTCGTCGGCGGTCCAACTGTATGTTTGTTTATCTTCAAGTGTGACTCATGTTTTAGTCTTATCTGGCTTGTCTGTCCGACCTATGTTTACTTATGTAACCGTTGTACGTTGGGATTTGAAAAGCGGGGGGAAAAAATGCTTCAACACCATCGTTATCTACATTCTGTGTAGAGCAGATTTGATTTATTATCAAATGAACCTCAGCTTTGTTGATCTCAATCTTGAGTACCATAGTCTTTCAGGGAGTGTTTTGCTTGAATGTGTTCATTTGCCTTCAGGAGGAGACGTTTATAAACCGAGTGGAGGTGAAGGTTAAGATCCCAGAGGAGTTGAAACCCTGGCTTGTGGACGACTGGGACCTGATCACGAGACAGAAGCAGGTGGGTGCTGGATGAGTAGGCCTCCATGACATTTTTATTGTATTTTGTTCATATCGAAAGACACAGTCAATTCACCATTTTTGCCCCCCCCCCCCCCTTCCTGATGACCTATGAACTTGTGCAAGGTTGTGAAAGGCAGAGTACGATGATTGGTCAGGGTCACACTTGTAGTGTTGCCCCCGGCAAGACCCGGCAATCATTATATGCCATGTGCCATGATTGCCTAATCCAACATGGCGGCTGTCGTGAGAGACAACTATTACAACTGTTGTTGTCATCTGATCCTGGGGCGTTAAAGCTGCCATTCATCTCATCTTGCTTCTTACTTAAAGTGCTTTTTTTTTTTGCGTTTCAGCTTTTTCATTTGCCTGCCAAAAAGAATGTGGAAGCAGTTCTCGAAGATTATGCAAACTACAAAAAATCAAGAGGAAACTCTGACAGCAAGTACAAATGGCCTTTTATTGTTTTATTCTTTAGATTTTCTTCATAGTTCTCTATGCATGTATGCTTTTATGTTCATGTTCATGTGCATTTCATTTAACCTTTTATTTTATCATGTAAACTTGATTACTGCCCTAAATACACCTTAATGTTTTCCTGCCTTGTGTTTTTTACGTAGTTTAGTAGTAAAGATGCTTTACTAATACTTTTCTATACTTTTGTCCTCATGAACATTGGCCTTCAGTACATCCTACACATAATATGACACAGCATGTGTTGAGTCAGCAGATGTGCACTTGGCACAGCCAGGGGAAATAGTCACACATGGTTTAACCATTACATTTGTAACAGTCAAAGGTTTTTTGTTGGTTGAGAGTTACTCATTGTTCTTGAAGCCACTATTCTGATCTTTATGAGGTTTGGGAGTGTGTGGAGCAATCCAACAGAGAATTCCTGCGTGCTGATCGATAATGTGATTGTTTTGGCCCTTTTCCTGCTGTGCCCAGGGAGTTTGCGGTGAATGAAGTTGTCGCTGGCATCAGGGAGTATTTCAACGTCATGCTGGGCACTCAGCTGCTGTACAAATTTGAGAGGCCGCAGTATGCGGACATCCTGGCCAACCACCCGGACATCTCCATGTCTCAGATCTACGGGGCCCCCCACCTACTCAGACTCTTTGGTACGAACACACACGCCCTCACACTGACTCACAATGTGGGAACGCAAACACAGCATGAGGCCGTAAAACACGTCTTTCCTCTTGGCACGCATGTGGAGATGTCACCAGGGTTGGAAAACAAAAATTGTAGGATGTTGTATTTTCAGTGTGCTGAACATCTTGTGTTTTAGAGTAGTATGGGTATTGGGCCTGAACAATATGGTCCAAAAATAATATTGACTATTAGTGGGAATTCTTTTCCATTACAATCTTCATTTTCACTGAAAAAACCTATTGTGATGTGACATGTGTCGGTGTTCTTACATCTGTCGGCCAGGGCATCTCTGCAGCACTACAACCCTTCAACTACAATAGTGTTATAGATGCACATTTACACATTCAACCCATACCAAACAATATTGCAGCTCCTGTGATTTGGATATTGCCATTCATCAATTGATCAACCCAATATGTCCGCCAACATGTTCCTCCTCTATGTTTGTTTGTTGTTTGTTTGTAACAGTGAGAATCGGAGCGATGCTGGCGTACACTCCCCTGGACGAGAAGAGCCTGGCTCTGTTGCTCAGCTACCTTCAGGACTTCCTTAAGTAAGCTCTCCCACAAACAAGATGGTTCCTCTTACTGCTTCTCAATGATACACAATCTGATGTTTGTTATTTCGCTCCCCCACCACACACACACACACACACACACACACACACACACACACACACACACTCTCCAGGTACCTTGTAAAGAACTCTGCTTCCCTCTTCAACGCCGGCGACTATGAGGTGGCCCCACCCGAGTATCACCGCAAGGCCGTGTAGGGTCAGTGTTTCAAGTGGAGTCCGAGGCATTCGTCTTGTTTACTCGGGAGACTTTCTTGCCTCGCGGAGGAGATGGAGGATTTCACACAGGAGGAGGCGGAGCCAGTTGTCATGTGGTCTCAGTAATTGGCCGGATACATTTCAAACAAACATTTCGAGATCTGCGACCAATCCGGCGAGAGAGAAATGGTTAACTGTGATGTGGAAAGCTGCACAGAATTGCTATTCCCACATTGGTATGTTTTGAGTACCTTTGTTGTTTTGTTTGTTTTTATGACACCTGTCTTTCCTGGTTTTTACCCAGATCTTTTGAAAAAGAAAAAATCACTTTGTTCCGTTTGTCTGTTTTTCATTTGGTCTTGTTTCTAATGTTTGCTAAACAAATTGTCATGTTTGCTGTTGTCGTTTTATAATAAAAGTTCTTTTCTTGTACATTTACATTTTGATGTCATGTTATGTCATTTCCTGAACTGAACGAGTTTGACGACAAATGGTCATGTTACCACATGCCGATTAGCCAAGAACGCAAAAGATTTCCTTCCATGAAAGTCTCACCACTGATCTAAAATGCTATCGATTTAGGTGGTAAATTTTCCAAAAGGTGTGACATTACAAACCATGCATGACCACCCAGAGAAAGGGGAGGTATTCAGAAGTACATTCAGAAAGAAATATGAGGTCATCCAACCTCAAAGGCTTTCGTTTAACGGCTCGGAAGATTTATATTGTGGCTGGATGTGCCCTGAGCGCCCCCCCCCCCAGGGATCACATTGACACCTGGTGTGGTTTCCGACGTCGTCTCCCAGTGTTCGGCTGTGCTGACTTTGCCTTTGTTCTCCCCTGGGCTCAGTGGGAGTGGGCCGGGGAGCCACGCTCCTCCTGGCTTGGTCCTAGCGCTGGTATTTCATAGCCCACTGATTGCTATCAGGTGGTCTGGACCAGATATCCAGCGAGGAAAAACGAAACCCAATAGGCCATTGAAACCACAGACCAAGCCCTTCCTTTTTGCACAAATTTGTTCATACGATACTTCGTGTCCCCATTCCTCTTCGTCGTTATTATGATTTGCTCTGAGTCAGGACAACAACGCTAAATAGCAGTGGCAGAGCTGGTGATCTGCGGTCGTGTCTGTCAGTGGCCACAGTTCCCAGGCCCGGTCCTCTTGGCATGGGGCGATCCTGTGTGCTTCCAACACTTATACTTCCCGTAATCCTATTTTCCAGGGACATAACCAGGACCACATGCTTACGTTTCCTATATATTACCTCGTGTGCCTTTTTAGACCTCAAACGCTGCAGTTAATCCCACTAGATTGAATGACAGGAAACACGCAGAGTCACTTAAAACACTTCAAAACATTCTCCTTTTTGGCCTACGGGGCGCATCAGTCTTGGCGGAAGTTACAGAAGACCTTGGAGATGGTGGACTATACACTATATCTCCTGATTATCACACATCACTACCATGATAGCAAAAACGGGCCCATGTTAAAGTCAGACAACTTCCTAAATACCTTGGCGACACTGAGGTTTAGGACGTTACTCTATTAGTGAAAGGCAAGTGGGATAGGAAGGTGTGCATACATATTGCAATGTCTAACATGGAAGTGATTCATTGCTTTAGCAGGCACCTGGCCCCTTTAAACACAGCTGGGTTGGATAATTCCAGACATACATACCATAAATCTACTCAGGTGCATCACGTCTAAACTTACCTCCAGACAAGACTATGCAACGACATGCACTGCAGTGAAGCCGCCACTAGGTGTCGTGATTTAGCACATCACTTAGTGCAGTCCAGTAGTAGCAATACAAATACATAGGAGGCAACGTTAGGGTGTATTGCTGACGATACGACCTGTTTCTTAAATGACATTTTTCATTAAATGCGCAATCTGTTACTGGTGATCTTTTCATCCGCAATGAGGATGTACCTTTATTTGACAGTCTATGGGATTTACGGAACGTCCTCCTCCGTTGGTTTCCATAGAGACGTCTCTTCCAATCCTGGCTCGGCGTTCAGACCAAGAGGGGCAGAAAAATGAAGCGAATGCGGAAGCGTCCGAACTGCAATTCGTTGACTGGCCGCTTGAGGCTGGTGGCGCAAGCGAGTCAATCACCATAGACTCCCATGTTAAAATGTCCAACTTTACAGCAGGAAATAAAGTGTTTACAGCCTGGTACCGCAACATGTTCTGGTCTCTGTGTTTAGGTACTTCGTCCATGACAACTGAACGGGTGGTGAATTTTTATCTAACCCATCAGTTACAATGATGGTAAATAGTATTTGTATGCATCATTAGGGGCGTGGTCATCTTGAGTGACAGCTCGATTTTAAGAGTGACTTGGCTTAAATGACCCCAGACACCTGTATCTTGGTACTTTAAGGTTACTGTAATCCAGCTCTTTGCGTATACTGTACACCATTGACTATTCATTTTCTCTGTCCGATCCAGTCGACGCATACGCAACCTTATCGTTATCACAATCAGTTCCCGAATGTTGCGAGCTTTAAAGACGAATTGATGAGTGGTTGCAGTTGTTAATCTTCAGAGTCGGCCTGGCCACCGAGCAGCTTCTTTAACATTCATCTGAATCTGTTGTCAAGATATGGAAGTGAGCATACATTTCATGTGTATTTGTATTTGTCGATGTAAAGGTTTCCGCTAGGTGGACCAGTGGTTGCTCAACACCAGAAGACAGAAGTGGACTCCTAACAAGAATTCTGTCTGTGCAGTGAACACTTAGAGAGTCATCACTTCACCACCACTATGGTCTGGAATCAGCCGATAATCAAGCAGCAAACTAGAACCACGAGCAATGGGCCCTGCCTTATGAGACGGCAAACGTGATCAGTTTGACGGATGAAAACAAACCAGATGTGTATTTTCCGTCGGATCTCTCCAGAGCATAAGCATCTGTTTCGGGATCTATGAGGTGAAAAGCCCGTCAAGGTTTAATTTGGTTGTGAATGTTTCCCCAGAGTTAGGAGTTAGTGGTCCGCTAATTACACACCGGGCGCACAGCCTGAACCTCAGTGTGCAGAGTGTGACTGGATGTCGGCGGTGTTGGAAACTCCGCGCACCGCAGAGCGCTGCGGTCACTCAGAGCCATTAAACATGAAAGCACACAGGCCAGGTCTTCTGGAGGAGGAATCTGCGATACATAAACAGCCTGTAAAATGGAAAACTACATCTGTGGCCATTTGTTTTTCCTGAAAAACGACGACCACATTTGGTAATTCTTAGTGAAATACTTTCCAATAACACAGAGAGAGTAGTCAAAATAATAGTGAAAAAAAAAAGAAAAAAAGACTGGGATTGTTGCGGGGGCCATCTGTTTCCAATGTGGTGTAGTGGTGGTGGTTTTTGTGTATAGGATCTTGCACAGTGGGCGGTGGGGTTGAGAATGTGGCCCCTGGTGGTGCTTTGTTGAGATACTTGACTCAAGTCACATGCTGGATATTATTATCATCATAGTATATGATACCCGACCCCCAGGCCAGAGTGTGGTTATTGTTTTATGACCATAGAGTAATAATGCAGAGCCAACAGCCCCACCTGCACAATGCCTGCATGGGTTTCCATGGGTGTCAGTGTTTGTAATCGTGTACTAAAGCAATACATGGCACCAGATGTGTGATGTTTTGTATTGTGGATGTGGTATAACTCATATCATCTGCTCCCTCATTGTTCTGAAAGACTAAGCGGATATTATTTGTTGGCTTGGTGTCATTATTGTAAGGGAATCCATTTTGTGAGATGGATGTTGCAGTGTCCAAAGTAAACCCCATTTGAAACTATGAGATATATAAATAAATAATAGATGAATGTATAAATATAATATAGCATTAATATCTTATTACAGCTATAGCTTCGTCCACTCACCTGCGAGGGACCTGTTCTTTATCTCGTTGGAGAGCCCAAGAGAGCCTGTCCATTAAAGCATTTAAAGGTCCACACACACACACACACACACACACACACACACACACACACACACACACACACACACACACACACACACACACACACCACACACCACATTATATACAGTCTCCCCTCTCTGCAGAACATCCAGACACTTTCTTCTGATGTTGAGCATGGAGGTTGCAGAGGTCATTGAACTGCAGCAGACCTGAATATATAATGAGATGTTCATTCACCTCTCTCTCTCTCTCTCTCTCTCTCTCTCTCTCTCTCTCTCTCTCTCTCTCTCTCTGTCTCTCGCTCTACAGAGGTGAAAGCCTCAGTAAACAGCTTAATCTGCCCGTCTTTCATCTGCTCTCTCCCATATCACTGGCTTTCATCCACACACACACACACACACACACACACACACACTGTGTGTGTGTGTATTTATTCCTTTATTATTAGCACCTTTGTTCTGTCTGTATCTATGTCTCTGTGTCTGGTAGCCTTTGCTGAGCAGATTATTGCTAGACAGGTGTAATTTAAAACTCTTTATCTCTCTGCTTAAAAGGTGAGCTATAAGCTGAACAATCTAATCTATCAATGCAGATAGTAACAATGTAAAAAATATATCCCAATATAATAATAACAATATAAAAATAGCAATAGCAATAGCAATATAATAAAACAACAAAAGAACATAATCTTCCTCATAAAAACCCCAAAAATAACATGTCTGTTTAAATGAAGTGGTCATGACCGACAGTATTCGGTTCGCCCAGCAGGTGGCAGGCTTGTCTGACGGTCCTGACTCGTTAGAGCTGGAACTGTGCGTGCGATGACGCGACCGCATGGGAACGAGCGGCGGCGGTTAAGTGATCATCACCGGCGGCTAGCAGGTAACGTCTGCAGTCAAAACAAAAGAACAAAAAACAAGAAGTACCGGCAGCAGCATCTTCATCATCAATATCGACGGTCAATTTCGGGTTCAGCGATCTGAGGTCACCGTGTGGCGCGACGGCGAGGCCCTTGATCCGCGCGTTGTCCTGGTTGACGGCATCTCTGTCCTCCCTGGGGATGCTGAAGGTCGGCCTGCCGCTGACCTCCTGTCATGCCGCTGACCTCCTGTCATGCTGCTAGCGGAGGAACACAAGTAGCCGTAGCTCGGGCTAGCATTGTAGCTCGGACTAGCCTTGTATTACAACACAATGTCACATCAAATGGCAATGCGCAGATGAGGGAGTAATTTACGCCATTAAAAATAACAAACAACCAATTACAGTTTGATGTCAGACCTAATACTTAAGTCATACTTAAGTTAAGCGTCACAACAAATGATTCGATATTTTTCTTGAATGGTCAATAAGACACCCGTACCGTTTACTATACCAGGCTGCTAATGATTTAATTGAACACAGGCCTATAGCCTAATAAAGTCATGTGTCTTTTCCCTGATATAGCCTACTCTATATTGGACGAATGTACCTTTTAGATCTAGTCTGCCTCCGTCCAGTAATGCTTAATTTAGCTTGACGCCATTTTACACACGGGTCTATGGATGATACATGCGAGTGTGAGCGAGCCTCCCTTCCCCAAAGTGCTATTGACGTGTTCCCGCCAAAGCAAACAGAAGAAGTGTATCACTGTGATTTAAACGCAAAATGATAGGTTGGTCGTCCTGGCCGTGTAGCCGTCAACAACCCGCGGTACCAGAGTACTGCTGCAGGAGACGAATCGTGGGAGCTCCGAAATGTGCGCTCCAGCTCAAACAAGCCTTCAATGATTAACACACCATCTGTCCACCGCCTCGGCTTTTTTTTTTTGCCGATATCGACGCGTCCCCCGGGAATTTAAATCAGCCGTCGATAGCTCTGCGTTGTCACCGAGCCACCCGGACGAGGAGGAGGAGGAGGAGGAGGTAGTAGCTCTCGGTGTCGGAGGACCTTGTTGTTGTGTTCCTGGCTGCTTTTGATCCACCTCCTCCTCCTCTTCCTCCTCCCCTGTGCTCATAAGCCGCTCCCCTCGCTCCCCTCGCTCCGGTATCGGGGCCGAATATAACAAGATGGCCCCCGCCTCCCCCCCCCCACCCCCCCCGACACTGTGCTGCTCCTCGCTGCACTACACTGATGCTCTGTGTGTGTGTGTGTGTGTGTGTGTGTCTGTGTCTGTGTGTGTGCGTGCATGCGTGTGTGTGTGTTGTGTGTGTGTGTGTGTGTGTGTGTGTGTGTGTCTGGAGATGCTGTTGAGAGATCCCACCCAGGATATGGCTCTCGCTTCACAGCCCCGGGAGCCTACAGAGGATATTAGGATACGGCCTTGACAGCTTGCTCCTGCTCCCACCCCCGCCCCCCACCCCCCACACCCACCCACACCCACCCACCCACCACCCGGGGGCCCCCACGTGGAAGGACAGGAAACAGTCAGGGCCCCTTGGAAGTCTGAAGTGGTGGTGGTGGTGGTGGCGGTGGTGGTGGTGGTGGCCGGGACTTTCCCACATAGCCTGGAGGAGGCCCCCCCACACCCGGTCCAGCCGGGGCTGCCGCTGGAGCGTGCGTCTACACCACTTCACACTAGAAGGGGGGGGGGAGGGGGGAGGTGGAGCGAGGTTGGAGGGCTTGGGGTGGTGGTTGAGGCTGGGAGGGGAGGGGAAGGGAAGGGAAGGGAGGGGAGGGCCAGGCGCATGAATTCACTGTGGAACTTGGAGCAAACTTTTCAGAGGGAGGGCGGATTCACTGCCCCCCCCCTCCCCTCCCACCTCCCCTCAGCTGAGAGAGAGAGGAGCATAAATTATTTGCGCTGGCAGATGTCCACACACCCAAATATGCATGAATTTGTAAGTGCTGGCAGGCTTCCCTCAGCCTGAATGCGTTGGTTTTCATGATGCGTGCCGGAGCAGTTGTTATTCTGGCTGTTTTACAGAGGAGCATTAATCTGAGCTGTCAGCACCGCCAGCCACTTTAATAGAAATTATTTCCCGCCTTAATAAGGGAACCGTGGGTGCGGCGTTACACACGGCGGCGGCGGCGGCGGCAGCAGCAGAGGCAACATTCTTGGTGGGTCTGTCATCGCGTCGCTGCTCGCTCCAACAGTGGCCGGCTGTTCTGTGGCCCGCGGCGCGCACAGCGAGCGAGCTATCGAGCTAGCGATGGAAACGCTGCGTTAACTGGATCCAAAGCGGCCTGTCTTCCGACCGCACGGTTGCTGCCGGGCCAGGGCTGCTGCTGGGTGGTGGAATCCAAAACGGATGCTAATCGTCCTACTTTGGCTATCGGGGGCTAGGATGTGTTTTTTTTGTTGCTATTTTACTATGACTTAAAGATACCTAAACTGTTTTTTTGCATATGTGGGGCATGTGTCATCATCAGCTCGCCGTGTAGCTGATCTCACCTGCGTGACACATCGAGGCCGTGTCTAAAATACTAGCATGACGCTCAGACAAAATGGACGACGACGTTGACGCGACTAGTAGCACACCTAATATGCCAAAACGGGGGGTCATTACGTGAGATCACCGACGCGCACGCGACAATGACAAGGGTCAATTTGCATCAGCAAACGTTTCATGACACGCAAATATAGCGAGCCGCGGACTAGCCTATATATTTGTGTGTGTGTGTGTGTGTGCGTGTGCACGGCTCTCTCTTGGGGGCGCGCAGGCAGGCAGCGGTGACCTGGAAGGTGTCTCGCAGCGGCGGCGGCGGCGCAGGAAGCTAACAACACAAGAAGACATTGTATAATCAAGCTGTCAGCGCAGCGGCACCACGAGCGAGCTGCAATTATAATAATAGCGGAGTCAGGCAACCTGTGCTAGCTAGATAGCTAGCTAGCAGCAGCAGCAGCGCCACCGTCTGAACTGCTGCTAACTGCAACGAAGGAGGAAGTGACTTCGAGAGCTCGGGAGGCTTTGGCAGGCAGCCACTGAGCACACCACCGCCCGTCCCCCCCATCCACCCCCTCGAGGGCTCTTACTCGTGAATCAGAGAAAATGGGAATTACACGTATTAAAGAGGGTAAACGTCAGTAATCACTGCTCTGGGAGCCCGCTGGAGGACTCATCAGGCCCTGCTGCTGCTGCTGCTGCTTTTAGAGACACTTGTTTGGAGTACAGGCACCTTGTTTAGCGGCTGACGACCGGTGGGGAGGGGGAGGGGGAGGGGGGGGGAGCGGGTATACGACAAGTTGGGGCGTTGACGCATGAGTTTTCTTTTTTCTTTTTGCGCTCGAGTACACCTGTATTTAGGCTGAGTCTCTCCAAGCGTGGCATGTGTGCTTGCTCTCTCTTTCAATGTCTCTTTTGCTCTCTCTCGCTCTCTCTCTCTCTCTCTCTCTCTCTCCTCTCTCTCTCTCTTTCTCTCTCTCTCTCTCCCTCCCTCTCTCTCCACTGTCTCGCTGTCTCGCTCTCTTGCTCTCTCTCTCTCTCTGTCTCTCATGTTCTGTCTCTCGTTCTTTCTCTCCCCCCCTCCCTCTCTCTCTCACTGTCTCGCTGTCTCGCTCTCTTGCTCTCTCTCTCTCTCTTATCTCTCTCTCTCTTTTTCTCTCTCTCTCTCTCTGTAAGGGTGTTTGTTGCGGTGCAGGTAGTTAGCGGCCCCCAGAGCTGGGAGGGAGCGGGGGGTCTGTAGTGATTGGATCAGATGGGGGGGTCTGTAGTGACTAGATCAGATGGGAGGTCTGTAGTGACTAGATCAGAGGGGGGGGTCTGTAGTGACTAGATCAGATGGGGGGTCTGTAGTGACTAGATCAGATGGGGGGGCTCTGTAGTCTAGATCAGACGGGGGTCTCGCGGGCGCTCTTATTGCCCGCGCCGGTGTGTGTTGGTATTATCCGGCGGGAGATCGACCACCCCGTCCGTGCTGGTGTTGACACGGAGCAGGTTGTTTGTTTGTTTGTTTGTTTGTTTGTGTGTGTGTGTGTGTGTCTGGTCCGGTCTGCAGAGGTCACCCCGCTGTGTGTTTGTTTGTCTGGTCAATTAAGTCCACAGAGGAGGTTGAGCCTGGAGGTGACGGGGGGGGGGGGGGGGGGGGAGGGGGGAGATAGTCATTAGTGGCCCTTCCCTGCTGTGTGTTTGTGTGTGTGTGTGTGTGTGTGCACATGTTTGTGTGAGTGTTGTTTTTATCTGTATGTGCCTGCTTGTCAATTTAGTGTGTGTGTGTGTGTGTGGGGGAGGGGGGTTCTGTGTGTATGTATTTGTATGTGTGAGGCATTCTGTGTGTTTCTAGATATATGTGTGTGAGCGGTTATGTGTGTTTCTATGTGTGTGTGTGCTGTGAGGAGTTATGTGTGTGTGTGTGTGTGTGTGTGTGTGTGTGTGTGTGTGTGGGGGCCAGACCACCAGGCCCTACACTCAGATCACTCAGATCCCAGATAAGCAGGTCTGGAATCACTCGACAGGACTTAGCAGCAGAGTAACAGAAAACACACATCAGAACCGTCCTCATCGGGAACTCAGGAGCCCATAAATATTTAGGTGGCCAAGAGCTTCATGAAGTTTGTTGTCAAAGGATTTATACCGGACTTGGAGGCTATGCTGTGCGGCCAGATCACTGTGTGTGTGTGTGTGTGTGTGTGTGTGTGTGTGTAGTCTGCTGTGTATGTGTATGCGTGTGTGTATGTGTAGTCTGGTATGTGTGTGTGTGTGTGTGTGTGTAGTCTGCTCTGTGTGTGTGTATGTAGTCTTCTGTGTATGTGTGTGTGTAACCTGCTATGTGTGTGTGTAGCCTGCTATGTGTGTGTGTGTGTGTGTGTGTGTGTGTGTGTGTAGTCTAGCGCTGTGTGTCTTGGAACATTGCATCACGTGTGGATCATCCCTCAACTCTGCGCCCAGAAATGAGGAGCAGAACCAAATAAGCACTTTGGTGCACGGAATGTGAACATCGCCGCCGTCTCCTCCGAGCAGGTTTTTCAGAAAGCAGGTGTGAGCTAAGCCCCCCTCAGATCCCTCCTCCCTCCCTCCTCCATCACAAATCACCGTTGCCTTGCGCGACGCTCAAACCAGTCACGCCTTATATGGGCCCATCTGGAAAACGCCGCCTCATCAGGATGTGCAACATGTATAAAACGGTATGAAACAACCTGCTCCTCTTGGAACGGAGTGAGAAACGTATACAGGGCCTCTATAGCGTCTATACCGGTGGCGGTATGCCTCAGAGAGCTGCCTCAGAGGTGCATATATTATACTTTTAAATATAGCAACAGCCTGTTCACACGCTTTATATGAAGCATCAATAAAAATAGGAGGATTACGGCATAAACGCAGGCCTTGCTAGTCAACATATGCAAATATGTTCTTGCGGGGGGGTGTGAGAGAGAGAGAGGGGTGTGGATGTGTGTGTGTGTGTGTGTGTGTGTGTGTGTGTGGGTGGATATGTGTGTGTGTGTGTGTGTGTGTGAGTGAGTGTGCGGTGGCAGTGGTATCACAGCAGTCCTGCCGGGCTACTTGTCCACTCTTCACTGCACTAACCTACTTCTTCTTCTTCTTCTTCTTCTCCCCAGCCTGGCCGCCAGTCACGACCCCCCCCCCTCATCCTCATCACAGCTATAAAACGTTTCAGGGATGTTTTGCTTTTCAATTGATCACCTTCAGTCACCCATGACGACGACGATGGCGTGAGGTGAGGTGACAACGTGTCGCACGCATATACAACAACTTTTCAATTGATCACCTTCAGTCACCCATGACGACGACGATGGCGTGAGGTGAGGTGACAACGTGTCGCACGCATATACAACAACATCATCATCATCGTCGTCGTCGTCGCGCGAAAACTCCAAAACTTGTCTCAAACTAATCTCCTCAAACCACGGGAGGATTCGGCGGAAAGTTTTCCCGTCGTCGTTTTTGTGCTCATTCTCCTGCGTGTTCCCGGCGCGTCGTGGCTGTGTGGCTCACATCGCTAAAGGGGTAAAACGCGCCCCTGCCGCCGCCGCCGCCGCCGTCCCCCCCGCGCGCTAATGAAGCTTTCAGCGGCGCGCGCGGTGACAGCTGGCGGGGGAGGGGCGGGAACTACGCAGCATGAAATAAGAGGGGGGAAGAATTGATTAGCAATTTTCATTTGCGCTAAGCTAAACAAAAGAGGCCCGCTCGCCCCGCTCTGCATATCATCACCGGCTGCGGGGAGGCGTGTGTGTGCGTGTGTCAGTGTGTGCGTGTGTCAGTGTGTGCGTGTGTCAGTGTGTGTGCGTGTGCATGTGTGTGTGTGGACCAAAGCGAGGAAAAAATATATATTCTGCACATCGTTGTTTAATCAGATCGGATTGGACAAATGGGGGGGGACACGTGAGGTGGGGTGGAGGGTAAGGTAAGGAGGACAGCGGGGCAGGGGGGAGAGAGGTAGATTGAGATACAGAGAGAGAGAGAGAGAGAGAGAGAGAGAGAGAGAGAGAGAGAGAGAGAGAGAGAGAGAGAGAGAGAGAGAGAGAGAGAGAGAGAGAGAGAGAGAGAGAGAGAGAGAGAGAGAGAGAGAGAGAGAGAGAGAGAGAGAGAGAGAGAGAGGGAGAGAGAGAAAGAGAGAGAGAGAGAGAGAACTGGGCCAGGTGGGAAAGAGATAGATAGAGATAAAGGGAGTGAAAGTGAAACAGGGCAGGGGGGAGAGAGGTAGATAGAGATAAAGAGATAAATAGAGAGAGAGAGAGAGAGAGAGAGAGAGAGAGAGAAGAGAGAGAGGAGAGAGAGAGAGAGAGAGAGGAAGAGAGAGAGAGAGAGGAGAGAGGAGAAGAGAGAGAGAGAGAGAGAGGAGAGAGGAGAAGAGAGGAGAGAGGAGAGGAGAGGGAGAGAGAGAGGAGAGAGGAGGAGAGAGAGAGAAGGAAGAGAGAGGAGAGGAGAGAGGAGAAGAAGAAAGGAGAGAGAGAGAGAGAGAGTCTGGTGTGTGTGTGTGTGTGTGTGTGTGTGTGTGTGTGTGTGTGTGTGTGTGGAGGGGAGGGGTGGGGTCGGTGGACCCAGTGGAACAGGCACACGGAAGATGGAGCGAGAGACGGGAGGGAGGAGGGAGGAGGAGGAGGAGATAGGGGAGTTGGATTGGGTGGAGGATTTGTTTCATGGCGGCTGTCTCTCTCTCTCTCTCTCTCTCTCTCTCTCTCTCTCTCTCTCTCTCTCTCTCTCTCTCTCCCTCTCCCTCTGCACCCCCCTCCTCGGGAGTGTGGGGATATTAATGAGATCAGTAAATGAGCGCTGGCAGAGGCGGTGGTGTTCGCCAGGAGACGAGACGAGACCAGAGAGAGAGAGAGAGAGAGAGAGAGAGAGAGAGAGAGAGAGAGAGAGAGAGAGGCGGGTGTCCTGAAGGAGTGACGGTATCGGTGTGGCGGCAGCGGCGGCCATCGTTGCCTCATTCGCTCCTCGCCGCTCACGCTCCCGCGCTGTCCCTGTGTGTTCCACATCTCCCCGTCTTTTCCTTTGTATCTCTCCTTCATTTATTAGTGATGTGGTCGTTCGTTTTCTCCCTCTTGCCTCCGACACAGGAGATGGTGTGTGTGTGTGTGTGTGTGTGTGCGTGTGTGTGCGCGTGAGCTTCTTCTTTGATAGCCGTCTCCCAGCCTGCCTCGGCGGAAGGGTCTTTAATGATGTCTTCAGGGACTCTTCGTATTCCGCGGCGGCTAACGCAGTCGCTCGGGGGGCCCCCGGCGGCTAGCAGGTGGCTAGCGGCTTGCTAATCTCTCCGTGAGCGCGCCGTTGTTTCCATCCGAGCCGTCTGGGGGAACTGGTGATGGGCACTTGTTCTAGTGACCCCTGGTGGTCGACGCCGCGCCCCCACCTCCCCCGCTCATCCTGTTTACTCGCGGTATTATGACATCCTGGCGCGGCGGATAGCGGGTGGATTAGCCCGGCCAGCGGCTGCACAGTGCGTCTGATGTGCGCTCCGGTGTTGTGTTGTCGCGGCGTGCATTAGCTAGCGTCTCCGGGCCCCCGATGCTGATAACACACTCCCAATATAATAATAACAATATAAAAATAGCAATAGCAATAGCAATATAATAAAACAACAAAAGAACATAATCTTCCTCATAAAAAACCCAAAAATAACATGTCTGTTTAAATGAAGTGACCTACAGTATTCGGTTCGCCCAGCAGGTGGCAGGCTTGTCTGACGGTCCTGACTCGTTAGAGCTGGACCTGTGCGTGAGATGACGCGACCGCATGGGAACGAGCGGCGGCGGTTAAGTGATCATCACCGGCGGCTAGCAGGTAACGTCTGCAGTCAAAACAAAAGAACAAAAAACAAGAAGTACCGGCAGTAGCATCTTCATCATCAATATCGACGGTCAATTTCGGGTTCAGCGATCTGAGGTCACCGTGTGGCGCGACGGTGAGGCCCTTGTCCTGGTTGACGGCATCTCTGTCCTCCCTGGGGATGCTGAAGGTCGGCCTGCCGCTGACCTCCTGTCATGCCGCTGACCTCCTGTCATGCTGCTAGCGGAGGAACACAAGTAGCCGTAGCTCGGGCTAGCATTGTAGCTCGGACTCGCCTTGTATTACAACACAATGTCACATCCAATGGCAATGCACAGATGAGGGAGTAATTTACGCCATTAAAAATAACAAACAACCAATTACAGTTTGATGTCAGACCTAATACTTAAGTCATACTTAAGCGTTACGACAAATGATTCGATATTTTTCTTGAATGGTCAATAAGACACCCATACCGTTTACTATACCAGGCTGCTAATGATTTAATTGAACACAGGCCTATAGCCTAATAAAGTCATGTGTCTTTTCCCTGATATAGCCTACTCTATATTGGACGAATGTACCTTTTAGATCTAGTCTGCCTCCGTCCAGTAATGCTTAATTTAGCTTGACGCCATTTTACACACGGGTCTATGGATGATACATGCGAGTGTGAGCGAGCCTCCCTTCCCCAAAGTGCTATTGACGTGTTCCCGCCAAAGCAAACAGAAGAAGTGTATCACTGTGATTTAAACGCAAAATGATAGGTTGGTCGTCCTGGCCGTGTAGCCGTCAACAACCCGCGGTACCAGAGTACTGCTGCAGGAGACGAATCGTGGGAGCTCCGAAATGTGCGCTCCAGCTCAAACAAGCCTTCAATGATTAACACACCATCTGTCCACCGCCTCGGCTTTTTTTTTTTTTGACGATATCGACGCGTCCCCCGGGAATTTAAATCAGCCGTCGATAGCTCTGCGTTGTCCGAGCCACCCTTTAAATCAGCCGTCGATAGCTCTGCGTTGTCACCGAGCCACCCGGACGACGAGGAGGAGGAGGAGGAGGTAGTAGCTCTCGGTGTCGGAGGACCTTGTTGTTGTGTTCCTGGCTGCTTTTGATCCACCTCCTCCTCCTCTTCCTCCTCCCCTGTGCTCATAAGCCGCTCCCCTCGCTCCCCTCGCTCCGGTATCGGGGCCGAATATAACAAGATGGCCCCCCCCCCCCCCCCCCACCCCCCCCGACACTGTGCTGCTCCTCGCTGCACTACACTGATGCTCTGTGTGTGTGTGTGTGTCTGTGTCTGTGTGTGTGCGTGCATGCGTGTGTGTGTGTTGTGTGTGTGTGTGTGTGTGTGTGTGTGTCATGTGTAGGGTGTCTCTGTGGTGCACTATGTGAGTCCTACGCTAGTGTGTATTGGATAACGGCCTTGACAGCTTGCTCCTGCTCCCACACCCACCCACACCCCCACACCCACCCACACCCACCCACCCACCACCCGGGGGCCCCCACGTGGAAGGACAGGAAACAGTCAGGGCCCCTTGGAAGTCTGAAGTGGTGGTGGTGGTGGTGGTGGTGGTGGCCGGGACTTTCCCACATAGCCTGGAGGAGGCCCCCCCACACCCGGTCCAGCCGGGGCTGCCGCTGGAGCGTGCGTCTACACCACTTCACACTAGAAGGGGGGGGGGAGGGGGGAGGTGGAGCGAGGTTGGAGGGCTTGGGGTGGTGGTTGAGGCTGGGAGGGGAGGGGAAGGGAAGGGAAGGGAGGGGAGGCCAGGCCAGGCGCATGAATTCACTGTGGAACTTGGAGCAAACTTTTCAGAGGGAGGGCGGATTCACTGCCCCCCCCCCCCCCCCCCCCCCCCTCCCCTCCCCTCAGCTGAGAGAGAGAGGAGCATAAATTATTTGCGCTGGCAGATGTCCACACACCCAAATATGCATGAATTTGTAAGTGCTGGCAGGCTTCCCTCAGCCTGAATGCGTTGGTTTTCATGATGCGTGCCGGAGCAGTTGTTATTCTGGCTGTTTTACAGAGGAGCATTAATCTGAGCTGTCAGCACCGCCAGCCACTTTAATAGAAATTATTTCCCGCCTTAATAAGGGAACCGTGGGTGCGGCGTTACACACGGCGGCGGCAGCAGAGGCAACATTCTTGGTGGGTCTGTCATCGCGTCGCTGCTCGCTCCAACAGTGGCCGGCTGTTCTGTGGCCCGCGGCGCGCACAGCGAGCGAGCTATCGAGCTAGCGATGGAAACGCTGCGTTAACTGGATCCAAAGCGGCCTGTCTTCCGACCGCACGGTTGCTGCCGGGCCAGGGCTGCTGCTGGGTGGTGGAATCCAAAACGGATGCTAATCGTCCTACTTTGGCTATCGGAGACTAGGATGTGTTTTTTTTTGTTGCTATTTTACTATGACTTAAAGATACCTAAACTGTTTTTTTGCATATGTGGGGCATGTGTCATCATCAGCTCGCCGTGTAGCTGATCTCACCTGCGTGACACATCGAGGCCGTGTCTAAAATACTAGCATGACGCTCAGACAAAATGGACGACGACGTTGACGCGACCTAATATGCCAAACGGGGGGTCATTACGTGAGATCACCGACGCGCACGCGACAATGACAAGGGTCAATTTGCATCAGCAAACGTTTCATGACACGCAAATATAGCGTGCCGCGGACTAGCCTGACGCGCACGCGACAATGACAAGGGTCAATTTGCATCAGCAAACGTTTCATGACACGCAAATATAGCGTGCCGCGGACTAGCCTATATATTTGTGTGTGTGTGTGTTTGTGTGTGTGTGCACGGCTGTCTCTTGGGGGCGCGCAGGCAGGCAGCGGTGACCTGGAAGGTGTCTCGCAGCGGCGGCGGCGGCGCAGGAAGCTAACAACACAAGAAGACATTGTATAATCAAGCTGTCAGCGCCACGAGCGAGCTGCAATTATAATAATAGCGGAGTCAGGCAACCTGTGCTAGCTAGCTAGCTAGCAGCAGCAGCAGCAGCGCCACCGTCTGAACTGCTGCTAACTGCAACGAAGGAGGAAGTGACTTCGAGAGCTCGGGAGGCTTTGGCAGGCAGCCACTGAGCACACCACCGCCCGTCCCCCCCATCCACCCCCTCGAGGGCTCTTACTCGTGAATCAGAGAAAATGGGAATTACACGTATTAAAGAGGGTAAACGTCAGTAATCACTGCTCTGGGAGCCCGCTGGAGGACTCATCAGGCCCTGCTGCTGCTGCTGCTGCTTTTAGAGACACTTGTTTGGAGTACAGGCACCTTGTTTAGCTGCTGACGACCGGTGGGGAGGGGGAGGGGGAGGGGGAGCGGGTATACGACAAGTTGGGGCGTTGACGCATGAGTTTTCTTTTTTCTTTTTGCGCTCGAGTACACCTGTATTTAGGCTGAGTCTCTCCAAGCGTGGCATGTGTGCTTGCTCTCTCTTTCAATGTCTCTTTTGCTCTCTCTCGCTCTCTCTCTCTCTCTCTCTCTCTCTCTCTCTGTCTCTCTCTCTCTCTCTCTCTCTCTCTCTCTCTCTCTCTCTCTGTAAGGGTGTTTGTTGCGGTGTCTCCTCTGTCTGTCTCTGTCTCTCTCTCCCTCTCTCTCCCTCTCTCTCTCTCTCTCTCTCTCTCTCTCTCCTTCTCTCCTCTCTCTCTCCCGCTCTCTCTCTCCCTCTCTCCCCCTCCTTCTCTCTCTCTCTCTCTCCTCTCTCTGTCTCTCTCTTCTCTCTCTCTCTCTCTCTTTCTCTTTCCCTCCCTCTCTCTCTCCTCTCTCTCTCTCTCTCTCTCTCTCTCTTTCTCTCTCTCTCTCTCTCTCTCTGTAAGGGTGTTTGTTGCGGTGCAGGTAGTTAGCGGCCCCCAGAGCTGGGAGGGAGCGGGGGGTCTGTAGTGATTGGATCAGATGGGGGGGTCTGTAGTGACTAGATCAGATGGGAGGTCTGTAGTGACTAGATCAGACGGGGGGGGGTCTGTAGTGACTAGATCAGATGGGGGGTCTGTAGTGACTAGATCAGATGGGGGGTCTGTAGTGACTAGATCAGATGGGGGGGCTCTGTAGTCTAGATCAGACGGGGGTCTCGCGGGCGCTCTTATTGCCCGCGCCGGTGTGTGTTGGTATTATCCGGCGGGAGATCGACCACCCCGTCCGTGCTGGTGTTGACACGGAGCAGGTTGTTTGTTTGTTTGTTTGTTTGTTTGTGTGTGTGTGTGTGTGTCTGGTCCGGTCTGCAGAGGTCACCCCGCTGTGTGTTTGTTTGTCTGGTCAATTAAGTCCACAGAGGAGGTTGAGCCTGGAGGTGACGGGGGGGGGGGGGTGTGGTGTGCTTGTGTGTGTGTGTGTGCTGTGTGTGTGTGTGTGTGTGTGTGTGTGTGCACGTGTTTTGTGTGAGTGTTGTTTTTATCTGTATGTGCTGTTGTCAATTTGTGTGTGTGTGTGTGTGTGTGTTGTGTGTGTGTGTGTGTATGCGTGTGTGTGTGTGTGTGTGTGGGGGAGGGGGGTTCTGTGTGTATGTATTTGTATGTGTGAGGCATTCTGTGTGTTTCTAGATATATGTGTGTGAGCGGTTATGTGTGTTTCTATGTGTGTGTGTGCTGTGAGGAGTTATGTGTGTGTGTGTGTGTGTGTGTGTGTGTGTGTGTGTGTGTGCTGTGGGGGCCAGACCACCAGGCCCTACACTCAGATCACTCAGATCCCAGATAAGCAGGTCTGGAATCACTCGACAGGACTTAGCAGCAGAGTAACAGAAAACACACATCAGAACCGTCCTCATCGGGAACTCAGGAGCCCATAAATATTTAGGTGGCCAAGAGCTTCATGAAGTTTGTTGTCAAAGGATTTATACCGGACTTGGAGGCTATGCTGTGCGGCCAGATCACTGTGTGTGTGTGTGTGTGTGTGTGTGTGTGTGTACGTAGTCTGCTGTGTATGTGTATGCGTGTGTGTATGTGTAGTCTGGTATGTGTGTGTGTGTGTGCGTGTGATCTGCTGTGTGTGTGTGTGTGCTCTGTGTATGTGTGTGTGTCTGTGTGTGTGTGTGTGTGTGTGTTTGTGTGTGTCTGCTATGTGTGTGTGTGTGTGTGTGTGTGTGTGTGTGTGTGTAGTCTAGCGCTGTGTGTCTTGGAACATTGCATCACGTGTGGATCATCCCTCAACTCTGCGCCCAGAAATGAGGAGCAGAACCAAATAAGCACTTTGGTGCACGGAATGTGAACATCGCCGCCGTCTCCTCCGAGCAGGTTTTTCAGAAAGCAGGTGTGAGCTAAGCCCCCCTCAGATCCCTCCTCCCTCCCTCCTCCATCACAAATCACCGTTGCCTTGCGCGACGCTCAAACCAGTCACGCCTTATATGGGCCCATCTGGAAAACGCCGCCTCATCAGGATGTGCAACATGTATAAAACGGTATGAAACAACCTGCTCCTCTTGGAACGGAGTGAGAAACGTATACAGGGCCTCTATAGCGTCTATACCGGTGGCGGTATGCCTCAGAGAGCTGCCTCAGAGGTGCATATATTATACTTTTAAATATAGCAACAGCCTGTTCACACGCTTTATATGAAGCATCAATAAAAATAGGAGGATTACGGCATAAACGCAGGCCTTGCTAGTCAACATATGCAAATATGTTCTTGCGGGGGGTGTGAGAGAGAGAGAGGGGTGTGGATGTGTGTGTGTGTGTGTGTGTGTGTGTGTGTGTGGATATGTGTGTGTGTGTGTGTGTGTGTGTGTGAGTGAGTGTGCGGTGGCAGTGGTATCACAGCAGTCCTGCCGGGCTACTTGTCCACTCTTCACTGCACTAACCTACTTCTTCTTCTTCTTCTTCTTCTCCCCAGCCTGGCCACCACCACCACCACCACCCCGCAACACACCCCCCACCACCCCACTACCCCCACAAATCCCCCCGTCCTTCCTATCCCTGCGGTTGCCGGGGAAGATCAGGATTCCTCATTATCCTGTTAACTGTACATTTATCTGACACGGCGGGGGGGGGGGGGGGGGGGGTTTGGGGGGAGTGTGTGTGTGTGTGTGTGCGCGTGAGCTTCTTCTTTGATAGCCGTCTCCCAGCCTGCCTCGGCGGAAGGGTCTTTAATGATGTCTTCAGGGACTCTTCGTATTGCCGCGGCGGCTAACGCAGTCGCTCGGGGGGCCCCCGGCGGCTAGCAGGTGGCTAGCGGCTTGCTAATCTCTCCGTGAGCGCGCCGTTGTTTCCATCCGAGCCGTCTGGGGGAACTGGTGATGGGCACTTGTTCTAGTGACCCCTGGTGGTCGACGCCGCGCCCCCACCTCCCCCGCTCATCCTGTTTACTCGCGGTATTATGACATCCTGGCGCGGCGGATAGCGGGTGGATTAGCCCGGCCAGCGGCTGCACAGTGCGTCTGATGTGCGCTCCGGTGTTGTGTTGTCGCGGCGTGCATTAGCTAGCGTCTCCGGGCCCCCGATGCTGATAACACACAACTGGGTCGGAGCCGAGGGATTATCGGCTTTGCGGAGCTCATGACCTCCTGTGTGTGTGTGTGTGTGGGTGTGGGTGTGTGTTCATAGAAATCTGCTTCGATGATTTCATGAATTAAAATCCGATAATCCCAAATCCTGAATTGAGCCGTCCCCTCGTGTTCGGGGAATCATGGAGGAACCCCTCCTCCCTCCTCCCTGCTCTGCCGTCAGGGCTGAGGGATGTCAGGGTGTCAGGTGGTGATTAGCGCTACCGCTAGCAGCGAGAGCAGCACAAAGCGCTAATTGCCGCTAGCTAAAGGTTTAGCTTTGACCTTTCTTCCCCTGATCACGATGCAAACATAATTCTCTGTGGAGCCGGCAGTCCCGAGACTCCCGATGACTCCTGCTTGTCACTTCTTCTTCACAGAATCATATTATAATGTGTCTTTTTTCCCAAACCAAAAGGGAGGAACGGCTTTGTTTAGCGTTTAATCGCTAAGCAACAGCAGAACACGGCAGTTAGTAGGAGATAAAAGCCTTGTTAATGCCGGGCTGAAAAAGGGACGATGATAAATCCTTTTTTTTTCTGTTTAGTGTGTCTACTAAGCCTGAATGGGTTGGCGAGGTATATCACTTAAATGTGTTTACAAGTGATGCGTTAATGTTAACAGGCAAGGTTAGAACCTCTCTTCGACGGTATGATTCCTGCTGCTCATTTTTGGCCATTTCACTCCAGCTTTTATGAGCAAGAAATAAAGTTATCTAATTAGAGCCGCGTATATAAATAAATAAATATATATATATATATTCTGTTAACTAGACCTTGATGTTTTCCACTGGCTTTATCAAAGTGAGGAATGCAAATACACCATTTGTCAGAAGCCTATCTTTAGACGTGGCTCGCATCTGATATAAATTGTGCCAATAATGAATTCTGAGCCTTTAAAATCTGCATATTTGTTTACTGTAAATGAGTTGCAGCTGTGGAGTTTATCATTATTTCACATTTATTTTGTCTCCCTAATTACCTCATTAATTCCGTTGTTTTGATTGCGGTGTTTACCGTGTGCTTTTTTTTTAATGTATTTTTTTGCGACATAATCCCGTTCTGTTTGTCTGTTTGAAGAAGGAAGCCTCGACGCGCTGAATTATTCATGTGGCGCTCCGGCGACAGCAGCAGCAGCAGCAGCAGTTTACACCACGCAGACGTTCCTTCTGAGCCCTCTCTGTATCTCCCGCTCTCTCTCTCTCTCTCTCTCTCTCTCTCTCTCTCTCTCTCTCTCTCTCTCTCTCCTCTCTCTCTCTCTCTCTCTCTCTCCTCCCTCTCCTCCCCCCTCTCTCCTCCCCCCCCCTCCTTCTCTCTCTCTCTCTTTCTCCCACTCTCTCTCTCTCTCTCTCTCTCTCTCTCTCTCCTTCTCGTTCTCTCGCTCTCTTTCTCTCTCTTTCTCCCCCTCACCCCGGAGCGCCTTGGAGGTGGTGGTGGAAGGGGGGGGGGAGAGGGGGAGGGGAAGAGGTGGGAGTGTGGAGGGAGGAGAGGGGGAGGGGCATTTTGCAAAAGGCTGACGAGCCTCACCTCACACTGGTGGAGTGTGGTGTGCAGCATGCATGTCTGTGGGAGTGTGAGTGTGTGTGTGTGTGTGTGTGTGTAGGGGTGGGGGGGGGGCTGGGTGGGGTGGGGTGTAGGAGTGGGAAAAACATGGCGGCCCCCCCGAAAGGCTGAAAGGCTCTCACTAGAAGCCCCTGTCTAATCTGACACCGTGACGTGACCTTTCGTCTCCGTTTCTCACAGGAAACACCGCTCCACCCTGCACGCCGTACACGGCCCCCTTTAACGCGAGTGTGTGTGTGTGTTTGGCTGTCTGTGTGTGACATTGTGTGTGCTTCTGTTTTGTATATATGTGTGTGTGTGTGTGTGTGTGTGTGTGTGTTAGGCGGCTTCTGAGTTTGTGTGTGTGTGTGTGTGTGTCCATAATATGTGTGTGTATGTATGTGTATGTGTGTACGTGTCTGCATATGTGTGTGTGTGTGTGTGTTTGTGTCTATGCCTGTGTGTGTGTGTGTGTGTGTGTGTGTGTGTGTGTGTGGTCCGTTGACACTTGAGCGGGTACAGGCCCTCCGGAGTTGCTGATGTGTCAAAATGTCGTCCGGCGATTGGGTATCAGCGTGTCATGTGACCGCTCGGTGTCCACTTCACACTGTCGAGCCCTGACTTTCTTTTTTGTTTTTTTTGTACACCGAGTGGATCCGTTCAGGCCAGGGGGCAGCACACACTGGCATGGATAGGGGGGGGGTGTGGGTGGCGGGTGGGGTGGGGTGGGGGTGGGGGGCGCTCTCAGACGTGCCGGCGTCACTGGCACCACCGCCACCGCCACCGCCACCCACCAGGACCCGGTGGTCTTAATGGGGTCTTTCCTGTGCCACTTGGGGAGAGCATTCTCCCAGAGAGAGAGCGAGCGAGAGAGGTTTGAATAGAGAGCCAGAGGGAGCGAGAGAGAGAGAAGAGAGATAGAGAGAGAGAGAGAGGGAGAGGGAGAGGGGGGGTTGAGGGTGATGATGGGTCTCTCTTGGGACACTGTGTTTTGTAGTGACTGCCAAGCCCTAACAGGCACCTTCATTAGTCCTCGCGTAGTGTGTAACACACACACACACACACACACACACACACACACACACACACACACACACACGTCCACCATTAGGAGGACATTTTTTGTGGATGGGAGGAAACTTCGCATGCCGCCACCAACACGGCCAGTAGCTCGATTCTGTCTCACACGGCGATGTGGTGGTCACCTGCGGGGGTCCTGCTCAGCGCTGCTCACCTGGTCCACGTGGATGTAGTAGTAGTGGTCGCGGTGGTAGATGGCCTTGAGGAGCCGCTGGAGCTGCCGCACGGCGCGCCCGTGCACCATGAGCACGTAGGCCACGCGCACGGGGGGGCTCTCCCCGTGCAACAGGTCGTCCGCCTGCACCGGCCCCGATGCACCCGCTGCACTCGCAGGGAGAGAGAGAGACAGAGAGACAGAGAGATAGACAGAAAGAGAGGCAGAGAGAAAGAGAGAGACAGAAAGACAGAGAGAGACAGAGAGAGACAGAAAGAGAGAGAGAGACAGAGAGATAGAGAGACAGAGACAGTGAGAGAACCACAAGGCGTCAGTGGACATATCAGCACTACATGTATATTTACACTACATGTACATATACACTTTAAGTGGTGGTAGCAAAAAATACATTATTTAAAATCACAAGATGCACTTAAACAGAACATTGCATCAAACATAATTAAATGTCATATTTTATTAATTCAGAAAAGATTTTAGCGCTCCTGTTGATAAAGCATTAGTAAGTTGTAGTTATTAATTATTAATAAGTCAGAGGGCACATCAAGACATGCTGGGGGGTGATCATGCTACAGAACTATGATGAACACTTCCTGATTGGTTCATGGGCAGAACATCACCATTACTGGTCGTTCTGTCTGGTTCTGATATTATGATTCAAGGTGAGCAGGAATGGAGATGAGGAACCGAACCACAGAGTCCATGAAATATTCACTTAAATTTGGCCTTGGGAACTGCATCTATTAAAGATGGATCAGTGGATGAGAAATGGTGTGATAAATCAATAAGATTTACAGTGCCCCCGAGGGAGCTGCCTGCCTGCACAGATAATGGGGGGAAGAGAGTGAGAGTGAGAGAGTGAGAGAGTGTGAGAGAGAGAGCGAGAGCGAGAGCGAGAGCGAGAGCGAGAGATTTGGTTGAAAATAATGTGACAGGCAGGCAGACAGACAGAGAGAAGGGCCCGTCTCACCAGTGCGGGGGCAGAACTGCGGCAGGGTCTGTGGCATGAGCCGGCCGGCCTGATGCTGGCACACGATGTTGGCGATCTCCTGGCGGCAGGCCAGCGAGCCGGCACGGTGCAGCGCAGACAGCGCATCCTTGCCCACGATGTCACACTTGGGCACAAAGTCGCCGGCCTGCGGCACGCCGTCCACGCTGCCCGGCTCCCCGGCCGCCACCACCACCGCCACCAGGGCGTGCTGCTGCTGCAGGGACCGGATGTCGCTGAAGTTGCGGCTGCCGGAGGGGTCGGGCGGGGCCAGGGCGGCGCCCACCACATCACCTCCTCCACCTCCTAGTGCTCCAGCCACCGCCTGTTCAGACCGGCGATTCTGCGGGGGCCTGTGCTTGCCCCCCCGGGGGCCCGCCCCGCGCCGGACGGTGCCCGCCGTGCCACCGCCCCCCGCCCGTTCCGGCCGGACGCTCCACCGGCCGCCGCTCTTGGCCGGCGCCAGGGAGCTCCTCCTCTCCCAGGCAACCGCTGCCGCGTCGCGCTTGGGGTGTGGGTTGTTGTGGTCGGGCAGTTTGGACCGCCGTGACTTCCTCTGAGGGAAGGGCGGGCGGGAGAGAGACAGCAGGAGAAGAGAGAAAGAGAGAAAGAGAGAAATTAAGACAAATTAAGACATTAAGTGCAGAACCACAGGGAGGAGATATTGCTTTTTTTTTAATGTATTTTTTTGCGACATAATCCCGTTCTGTTTGTCTGTTTGAAGAAGGAAGCCTCGACGCGCTGAATTATTCATGTGGCGCTCCGGCGACAGCAGCAGCAGCAGCAGCAGTTTACACCACGCAGACGTTCCTTCTGAGCCCTCTCTGTATCTCCCGCTCTCTCTCTCTCTCTCTCTCTCTCTCTCTCTCTCTTCTCTCTCTCTCATCTCTCTCTCTCTCTCTCTCTCTCTCTCTCTCTCCCTCTCTCCCTCTCTCTCTCTCTCTGTCTCTCTCCTCTCTTTCTCCCCTTGTCTCCTCCTCCTCCTTCTCCTTCTCCTTCTCCTTCTCACTCTCTCATCTCCTTTTCACCGGCCGGGAGCGCCTGGAGGTGGTGGGAAGTGTGTGGAGGGAGGAGAGGGGGAGGGGCATTTTGCAAAAGGCTGACGAGCCTCACCTCACACTGGTGGAGTGTGGTGTGCAGCATGCATGTCTGTGGGAGTGTGAGTGTGTGTGTGTGTGTGTGTAGGGGTGGGGTGGGGTGTAGGAGTGGGAAAAACATGGCGGCCCCCCCGAAAGGCTGAAAGGCTCTCACTAGAAGCCCCTGTCTAATCTGACACCGTGACGTGACCTTTCGTCTCCGTTTCTCACAGGAAACACCGCTCCACCCTGCACGCCGTACACGGCCCCCTTTAACGCGAGTGTGTGTGTGTGTTTGGCTGTCTGTGTGTGACATTGTGTGTGCTTCTGTTTTGTATATATGTGTGTGTGTGTGTGTGTGTGTGTGTGTGTGTGAGTTTGTGTGTTTGTGTGTGTGTGTGTGTGTGTGTTTTGTGTGTGTGTGTGGTGTGTATGTGTTGGTGTGTGTGTGGTGTGTATGTGTGTGTGTTGTGCCTGTGTGTTTGTGTGTGTGTGTGTGTGTGTGTGTGTGGTCCGTTGACACTTGAGCGGGTACAGGCCCTCCGGAGTTGCTGATGTGTCAAAATGTCGTCCGGCGATTGGGTATCAGCGTGTCATGTGACCGCTCGGTGTCCACTTCACACTGTCGAGCCCTGACTTTCTTTTTTGTTTTTTTTGTACACCGAGTGGATCCGTTCAGGCCAGGGGGCAGCACACACTGGCATGGATAGGGGGGGGGTGTGGGTGGGGGGGGGGGGGGGGGGGGCGGTGGTGTGGGTGGGGGGGGGGGGGGGGGGTGGGGTGGGGGGGGGGTGGGGGGTGGGGGGCGCTCTCAGACGTGCCGGCGTCACTGGCACCACCGCCACCGCCACCGCCACCCACCAGGACCCGGTGGTCTTAATGGGGTCTTTCCTGTGCCACTTGGGGAGAGCATTCTCCCAGAGAGAGAGCGAGCGAGAGAGGTTTGAATAGAGAGCCAGAGGGAGCGAGAGAGAGAGAAGAGAGATAGAGAGAGAGAGAGAGGGAGAGGGAGAGGGGGGGTTGAGGGTGATGATGGGTCTCTCTTGGGACACTGTGTTTTGTAGTGACTGCCAAGCCCTAACAGGCACCTTCATTAGTCCTCGCGTAGTGTGTAACACACACACACACACACACACACACACACACACACACACATACACACTTCCCCGGCCCCAGCTTGTTGCCTTTCCTCTTAGCTTAGCTTAGCGCGCTTGTTGTCCCATCCCTGCGATGTTACATCATTATGCGCAGCAGATGTGCGTCTAATGCTTAACTTGTGTCGGCCGTGAGAGAGCTTATTGTTGTGTTGTTTTGTCACAGGCCGGGGAGCTGGCTCTCTCATTACAGATGTATTCACCAGGGCCAGAACTCGGCACACTGGAATACATACGCTGAGATGCTCTCATCATCGTATGTAGGGACCCCGCATACGGTGGCATTATCCCTTCAGGACGGGGCGCTATGGTCGCTGAAATGATACGAAATCACCACGCTGTGCCTCCACGCCGCTCTGTGGGGTTGCGTGCACCTCGTGGATGTTTCCAACCCCCACACACGACTCTGTTTGTGTTCGCGCAAAAAAAAAACCCTTTGAGGCTTTTTGAGTTAGAATATTGTAATGGTGCGTTCTCTCTGCACGCTGTGTGTGTGTGTGTCTCTGTGTGGGGGAATGTTCTATTTGATCTGTTCCTAAACATACACTTAATTGTTTGCCGTAGGCTGTGTGGAAGGCTTTTTTTTTTTTTTTAAATGGAGAGAAAGGGGGAAGGTAGGCTTTTTTTTTTTTTTTAATGACGGCCTTTCCCTCTCCTTCAAGGCAGACCGTGTGTTGCATCACAAAGTGGCCTGCAGGGGGCGGCGTTACAAATAAGCCCCACCCCCCCAACCCACCCACCTGCAACGTACAAACACAACATTCAACGTTAACGGCGTTGCGTTCGCCATCCATGGCAAGTTTATCTTCATTAACACACGTCTTCATTAACTTACGTGAGAAAAGGAAGGGTAAAAAAAGAAAAGAAGAAAGATTAAAACAACAGAGCGAGTACGGGACACGGCCCGGCTCGCGCCCGCGGGGTTGTTCCGCTGTTTTTCGAGTGACGCGGTGGACGAGTTTATGCTAATGGCGGGCTTCTTTGCATAATTAGAGAGCGAAAACTTTCGCATTGTTATTAAAGGAGGGTGGTGTAATTTGAAGTTGCCCAGCAGGGCGCTTCCCGATAAAAAAAAAAAAAAAAGGAAATAAGAAAGAGAAAGGAAGGGTCCGCCATCTCGGAAACATCTCATCACGGCCGTCGTTTGATGCGCGCGGCGCGTAATTCTTCTGTGATACTTAGCGCCCCGAAAAGCTTTAATGATGATGACTTCTTCTCCCCAATGTGATCATTCAAAGTGTTTCTTCTTCTGTGGTGATAATAATACGTCGTCCCCGTAGCAGCAGATGTGTTTGTGTCGTGGTAAAGCCAGAGTACGTACGCCGCATATTAAGTCATCCAACCTAAATGGGGGTTGTTGTTGTTGTTGTTGTTGTTGTTGTTGTTTTTTCATTTGTGTGTAATGAGCCTTCGCTTCTTCACGCCGTCGGCAAACAGCATTTTATACGCTCTGCTCCTCCTCGCGGCGTTCCTGCAATGCTGAGCGTGTACACGTGTGGGGGGGGGGGGTGTTGGATGGGGGGTGGGGGGGCTAGCAGGGACCCCCCGGTGTATGTATCGGGGGGGGGCTGGCTAGATCATGTATCAACGCCACACACATTTCATTCATAGGTGATTTAGGTTCGTTGACATCTATGCGTTCGTATACTTTTTCCCCCCCTCTCTCTCTCTCTCTCTCTCTCTCTCTCTCTCTCTCTCTCTCTCTCTCTCTCTCTCTCTCTCTCTCTCTCTCGCCGTGGTATCCGCTCTAGCGAACATCGCACAGCTCCATTAAGCGATAGGTCATGCTCATAACCGCATTATGAACGCAGGCACAACATGGCGTTGAATACATTATCCCCACACACACACACACACACACACACACACACACACACACACACACACCACACACACACAGGATGCGGTGCCCGTGAAGATATAGGTCATCGAAGGGTTCAAATGAGACATGTTTGTACTCTCTCTCTGCTCTCTCTCCCTCTCTCTCTCTCAGCTCTCTCTGCGAACGAATCCAGGCTCTGGTAGTATGCTGCTGCCACCACCACTGGATGTGGCCCATAAACCAGGATGTTGTCTCTCCCATCAACGCAAGAGACACAGGAGAGACACAGAGGACATCAGAGAGAGAGACGAGACGAGGCGTCTAAGACTGAACGAATAGTTTATGCCGGCATTAAGTATTCCTTTCAAGGCTTTACAAAGGCACTGGGCGATTAAGAGAGTCTGTACCACCCGCCGCCCTCAGCTGCATTTTGTGTTGGGAAGACGGGAGAGGGGAGCACTGCTAAATAAGCCGGCCCGCAACCAATAAGCCGCGCGGCCGGGGTGAAGTACCAGAGACAAGAGGCTCTCTCTCTCTCTCTCTCTCTCTCTATCTCTCTCTCTCTCTTCTCTCTCTCTCTCTCTCTCTCTCTCTCTCTCTCTCTCTCTCTCTCTCTCTCTCGTGGTGGTGGGGAGACAACACACCACTGCTGCTGGCTGCTGCTGCACCTGCCCCAGTTGTTTTTTGCCTCGTCAAACATGGCCGCGCTCGCCGCTCCTGGCTGCCGTGTGAACGTGCAGTAGTGGGGGGGTGAGGGGGGGGTGGGGTGGAGGGCGGGTGGGGGACCATTCCCTCCTTCAAAGGTTACCCTTACCCCCGTCGTTGGATTTTTTTTTCTTCTTCTTCCTCTTCTTCATCTCGGCTCGCTCCGCCAGCCCCACGGCCAGAATCACAGATTAATATTTCAAAACATGTTTCTTGTTCGAAACCCCCCCCCCCCCCACTCCCCACCACCCGCCACCGCCACCGCCACCGCCACCAACCTCCTCCTCCTCCTCCTCCTCCTCGCTCCTCCTTCTCCCCTCTCGCTCGCTTTTTCTCTCCTCCCCTCCCCTCTGTGTACCAGCCTGCCGCCTCGACGCCATGAATCACAACCCCAACCCACCCCCACCCCCACCCACACACACACCCCACCCACCAACCGCCATTTCTCTCGCTCACACACACACACACACACACACACACACACACACACACACACACACACACACACCCATTCCCTGTTCACCACTTATTCCACTCTCCTCTCTCTCTCTCTCCCTCTCTCTCCCTCTCCCTCTCTCCCCCTGCTGCACCTCGGCCGCTTGAAATTGTGATATTTTCCCATATCTCACGTTTTTCCCGCTCCACTGCACACCCCCCCCCCCCATCCCCATCCCCAACCCCCCCCCCCCGGTCCAATCACTGTTTCAGTGTATTTTATGGATTAATAAGGGTGGGGAGGATCGGAAAAGGTCCGTGCAGCGTCAGAGGCGACAGCGGCAGAGGATGGGGGTGAGGAAATGAAAAAGAGAGAGAGAGAGAGAGGAGAGAGAGAGAGGGAGGGAGGGAGGGAGAAAGCGAGAGAGAGGGTGGGAGGGAGGGAGGGGGGCTAGGGTGCTGTCTGCAGTTGAATTTTAATGAGCACCAAGGGGAATATCCTTTTGTTTCGGTTTTTTTGGGGGGGCGGTTTTTTTGGTTCCTTGGGATATCCTTCTGCTGCTGCTGCCGCTGCTGCTGCTGCGTGTGCGGCGGCGGTGCGCTAAATCACTGTCACACAAACAAGCCGTTTCCCATCATGCCTCTGGTTTCGGCTGGTATCCGTGTCGTCCTCGTGGCGCTGCCGCGTCACCAGCCGCACCTGCTCGGCTGTCCTAATTGAACAGATGATCTGCCAATTTGTCATGTTTATCTTCAGAGGTGTTCTGCCGCCGGTGCCCGACTCCTCCCGACTCCCACGCCACCACCACCACCCACCACCACCACCACCACCACCACCCTCTCTTCAACACCGTGCAGATGTAGCACTTCCTTTTTATCCTCAGTTGTTGTTCATCCTCCCGCGCTCCATTCCTCCCTCCCTCCCTCCCTCACTCCCTTCCTCCCTCCCTCTCTCCTTTCCTCCCTCCCTCCCTCCCTCTCTCTCTCCCTCCCTCCCTCTCTCCATCCCACCCTCCCTCCTTCCATCCTTCCCTCCCTCGATTTCATCCCTCCCTCTCTCTCTCCTCCTCCCTTCCCTCCCTCACTCCCTTCCCTGCTTCTCCGTTTCCCTCCATCCCTCTCTCCATCCCTCCCTCCCTCCTTCCATCCCTCCCTCTCTCTCTCCCTTCCTCCCTCCCTCCCTCGCCTCTCGTCCCTCCCTCCCTCTCTCCATCCATCCTCCCTCTCTCCCTCCCTCCCTCTCTCCCATCCATCCCTCCCTCCCTCCCTCTCTCCCTCCCTCCCTCCCTCCCTCCTCCATCCCTCCTCTCTCTCTCTCCCTTCCTCCCTCCCTCCCTCTCTCCATCCCTCCCTCCCTCCTTCCATCTCTGGGATGGATCTCGTAGTCATTACTGAATAATGCATTTCTGCATTAATGTCTACAGATAGCATCGCCCACGTCTGGCCACGCCCCCTTTTTTCCCTTCTGCTTCCTGCTCAGTCCCCCTAACAAGGACAAAAAAAAATTTGTATTATGCTCTCCACAGACACAGCAAATATATGGATAAAAGATAATTGCCCCAGCTTGACTCCGCCATTGATATGAAATCGGATTGGAATTATTCACCGCGGTTTAAAGGTTAGTTGAAGGTTATTACTGGAGGACAGGCCCGACGGAAGAGATGCTCAATACATTGCATTATGGCAGGCCTGACAAGACAATTCTGAAAGGCTAATTTGCTGTGCACAACCGCAAATGCCTCTCATGAATAAACTGAAAAGGTCTCCAGAGAGCTCAACATGGGAGAAGTCAATTATTCTAAGCAAATTATGCCCGCCTTACGCCACGCACACAACAACACGTTACGCTGTAAATAATGCAGAGACCTTGATATTCGGTACACACACGCGCACACACGCATACATTTTTTTTTTTATGTTGAACAAAGACTGTTTGTTCATTTTGCTCAGCCCTACGCGGGATAATGGTGGCAGATAATTGAGGAGACCGTAATGAAGAGGATGGAGGAGGAGGAGGAGGAGGAGGAGGGCGCCACGGTCCACCGTAGTGTAATGTATGCAGTCTGCCACCTTTTATACAGGCTTGTTATGGCCCAGGCGGCTTCAGAAACGGGCGCTTCATAATCACCTCCACTAGGCTGTCTGGTGTCATCCCTGCTTTTAGCGCGGCTCTCTGATGTGAGCGCCGCTTGGCTCATCGCTTTCTTATGCCACATCCTATTACCATGGCAAACTGGAGGGCTCTATGCAGGTAAGCGTGTGCTCGGAGCGTGCGGGGCGGGGGGGGGGGGGGGCGGGAGTCATCACGGCGTGCTGCTGCTGCTTGATAGCGGATTGCTCCACCTGCCTGTCTGCCTGTCTGCTGCAGGTCCGTCTACCTGGTCTGTTTGTTTGTCTGTTTGTTTGTCTGTTTGTTTGTCTGTTTGTTTGTTTGTTTTGTAATTGTGCATCGGGTACATTTGGGGGTGTCTGAGCGCGCGGCGGCGCACCGTACCCGCACCAAATTAGCATTTGCATTGTCCCCCCCCGTGAAGCCAGCGCTATTGTTGGTAATAATAACGGTTATTATTATATTTGCATGATTGCTATGTATTATTGTTGTTGTGTTCGACCGCTGACATTATATATCAAATAAAGCGTGCGGGGAAAGTGGCGCTTTGATTCAATCCAAGACGGGATGTGAGCGATAAAAGAGAGATGTGAGCGATGAGAGATATGACGGAGACACCACCCCCCCCCCCCCCCCCCCCCCCCCCCCTCCATTGCTGTAACCGTCCTTCCTGCCGGGCGATGATCGGTCGCTGTCCGCGGCAAGATGAACCACAGCGCTACCTGTTGCCAAACACACACCTCCTCTGTCGGCTTCCATCAACAAAACCCGAGCCAACCCCCTTCGCTCAATTTGTCCGAGTCAATCAAAGTGCGGACGCCGTGTTCCAGGACGGAGACCCGATAGCACCGAGGGGTTAATCCGGCCAGCATTCCCGGCATTCCCAGATTTCCGCGTCGCAAAAAAGTGCGGGCGCCGGGATTCCGCAGACATTTCCTTTCATTTCCCCTTTGTTTCACGAGCAAAACCGCACACCCCCGTCCACTTCCTCTCCTCTCCCACCGCCTCTGGACACTCCAGTGTAGTCTTCCAGACTCCAGCTGGTCATGTTGCAGGAAGGAGCGAAAAAATGTTACTCAGCATCAGGTGCTATTTGGAAAGGAAATGGTTGAAAATAACCCCCCTCGGAAAAAAAAAGAAAGAAAGAAAGAAAACATATTGCCGCAGCTCTCAAAAGTGGAAGCAGATGCACACGGCCCGCTACTCTGCCCAAGGAAATGTTTTATGTTGTCCTTAAAGGCGCGCACTTAAGCACGATTGAGTATTTCCTGACGCTCAAAACCGGCTCGCGTGATTCCAGGTGGATCAATAGCGCGGGTCTCCTGCTAGCTAGCTGGGTCTCATGCGATCCATCGGGCCGTGACTTTGTCGGGCCCCGGGGAGGCGGGAGTTTCACTTACCAGAGAAATACTTTGTATTAGCTGCCGCTGGGCGTTTCCATGCGCTCATTGTTATGCTAGCGGACCCTGACATTTGTACTATGGGGCTGTGAAATCCATTGCTATTCGGTTAAATCAACTTTGATGGACAGCTCGTCGAGGAAATATCATCAGAGCAAAATTACAAGCCTTTACTTTGACCCCCACCCCCCCCCCCCCCCTCCTCGAGAGTCTGGGCAGCTTTCCGAGCATAAAGGTGTTCCTGCTGTGCCGGTGCCAAACGCCCCCCCACTCCCACACCCACCACCCCTCCACGTGCACCCCCGGCTCCCCAGACCCCGGGGGGGCTGTTGTGTGGGCTGCCCGAACCCTAGACGTTAAACCTACTGGCCCTTTCTCATCGCAGGCCGGGGGCCCCCCCAGCGGTGAGGGTCGATTCCCCAAGAACTCCTGTCCTGTCGAGGCAGCGATGCCCCTGTCTGTGTAGAGAGTACTTCACACACACGCACACACACACACACACACACACGCACAACACACACAGAGTATTACAGCGGAACCCTCGCCAGCCAGCACTAGTATTGACCCTCATTCTGTCGCCCTCTCGGTGTCATCCCCCGCTGTTTTCTTGTTGGAAACAATATAACGTGCCTGTTGTTATTGATTGGCCGGGAACCGCGCCCTCGTAAGTAGTCCTTTGAGCCTGCCGCTATATTAAGCGATTGTTCCAGCCTCACATGACAGGGCTGGGGGTGGGGTGGGGTGGTGGTGGTGGGGGTGGAGGCCTTGGCAGTTTCCAGTAAGGCCTGCGCGGTAGTAGCCCGGTGCTAATTGGTCGCGGGGCTACAAAAAAAAAGTGAGGCAGGAAGCAGCTGCGATGACGGTAGCATAAAGGCGGCTAAATAAAGAGGCTACCGGCGCGACGATCACTGGAGGATGTTCGCCGCGAAACTGCCACTCACGTTCTAATTATACTTCAAAGCGAACTTATTGTCCCTCCTTCCCGTCACGTTCCTTAAGGGCTTATCTCTTTATATAGTAATTGTCGGCGGCGAAAACACGGGCCGCGGCGGTCGCAAAGGCAACCGCGGTAAACAACAACAACAACAACAACAGCAAACAACAGCAACCGTGAACAGGGCTGCGGTCTAATTGTGTAGATCGCAGTGGCGGATTAATCCGGGAGACGGCCGACGAGGTTCTTGAGCGGGGGGGGGGGGGGCTGGGGGGGGGGTGGGGGGGGGTGTGCGCCAGGGCGGTTAAGCTAGCAGCAGCAGCAGCAGCCGCCGGCGGTGTCAGCAGTACGGGGTGCAAGAGTACTGCAAGCGGGGCTGTTTTTGTTGTTGTCATGGTAGCCTCCCCCCCCCCCCCCCCCCCCCCACCGTATATAGTAAATGCTCCGTTCAGCCCCGTCTGTGTGTGCACGCCCGGCACCTCCATTTCCTCCTCTGTCACACGCATGATTAAGACTCGCTGGGGGCATTCATCACCGCCAGCCCGCCACGCCACGCCACGCCACTCCGGGAGCACTGGGAGGAGAAAAAGGAGCTAAGGTGTGGGGAAACAAAACACACAGAACGGACCCCGGCTAGCCAAACGCTTCTTTTTGGCGTCAGCAGCAGCGGCCACGCACCGCCGCCGCCGCTAGCTAGCTAGCTGCTCAGAGCTGCTTTTTTCGTCGAGAGTTGAGGACATTATTTTGACATTCAGAGATGCGTTAAGCATATCTGTTGTTTTCCACTAATTAGTCTCTCAATCGAATGGAAAAAAACAACAACAAACAGAGAGGTAATTGGTTAATGACAAAGCCCTATTAAAAATCTATTATTTAGAATTACGATGATGATAGGTGATATAGGAATTTTGTTCAGCGTGTGTTTGTTTGTACAAGGGTGCTTGTGTGTGTGTGTGTGTGTGTGTGTGTGTGGTGTGTGTGTGTGTGTGTGTGTGTGTGTGTGTGTGTGCGCAAGTGTGTGTGTGTGTTGGGTGTGTGCATATATCTGAATGTGTGTGTGTGTGTGTGTGTGTGTGTGTGTATGTCTGTATGTGTGTGTGCTGTGCACCTATATCTGAGTGTGTGTTTGTGTGTGTGTGTGTGCGCGCGCTTGTATACCTGTGCGTGTGTGTTTGTGTGTGTGTGTGTGTGTGTCTGTGCGTGTGTGTGTGTGTGTGCACATATACCTGAATTGTGTATGTGTGTGTGTGTGTGTGCACATATATATTAGTGTGTGTGTGTGTGTGTGTGTGTGCGGGGGGTTATTACGGGTGTCCATGCTGTGTTTTTTTCCGAGCTGATTGCCAGCCCAATCACCCACCCACCCCAACCCACCCCGCACCCACCCCGCACCCACCCAGCACCCAGCACCCGCCCGCCTAACCCCCCCCCATCCTGGCCCCTTGCCAGGCAGCGACATTGTCATTACCAGCGAGCCAGAGGGCTGGCTAGATGTCATTATTGTGGCCGCCGCAGGCCTCCGGGGAACCAGCAGCCAGCCCCGTTTAATTTCCCTAACAGCCTGGGAAATATCTGTTGCATCACGGAGCCCCGGCACACGGCAGCAAACATCTATTGCTGCTGCTGCTGCTGCGCAATTAACGACATAGATCATTTACATAGTCACCGGGCTAATTTTCATAATGTTCCCTTTATTATCAGAGGAAGAAATTAACCCGGGAATTTATTTACACACCCACCGCAAACGGTAACCGTGTGCTAATTGGCTGTTGGATGATTAATAAGCTTACGGCGCGCGGGCGCTAATGAATGGCGCACTCTGCGTTGCAGAGGTGCTCCAACACCGGCCCTGTGTTTTGGCAGCTTAATTAGATGGATAATTATGTACCAAACTTGTTTTTTTTTTCTTCTTTCTTTCCACCAAAGACCATCAAACATTGAAACAAGATTAAACTAAGCGCGGTCGCCACCAAAGCCTTTAGTTGTGTTGGTTCGTCATAATCTGTCTCCAGTCAATTAACCATGTCAATTTGGTAGCATTTATACAACTTCACACATGTAAATGTTTGGTCTATTATGCGTGCATTACAATATGCCCCCCCCCCCCCACCCGACCCTTATCAACACACAATACACATTAGTCACATGTTCCTTCATTTTTACCCTGCACAACAACTACATCCGTTATTTAGCCGATCATCTTTTATTCATTAGGCCGTTAATGACTGTAACCAGCCTTATAGGAAGAATAACACAACGCATGCAATCAGGAACAAACACTTCCCGGTGGTAAGTGAGTGTGGCCCGGTCCCCGGAGATGACTCTTTGACTGACTGTTGGGCCGATGTTTAAAGATGGAGTGCGACGGTGCCTCGCGTGCTGTTTGTTTGCTCCTCTCGTCATGAATTATACACAACTCTGTATGGGAAGTAAATCTACATCCGCCGCTGTTTATGGTTTTGTTTTCTATCCGTTGCAGGAAATGCGGTGTCTAGCCTTGGCTGGCGAACTCCTCAGAGAGTACTAGTGTGGTTATGAATATTTGATGTAAATCCTCCTTGTTTTTTTTTTTTTGTTGTCTCGCTGGCATGGGAGTCACGTTGATCTGGTGTTAAAGAATCACAGATTAAAATAACTTCCTCCCTCGGAACAATTCCCCCGATTAGAGCGCTGTCTCCGAGCTTCCATCGCGACCGGGGCGGAGAACGACACGGACCCCCCCCCGGAGAAAGGCCCCCCGTTACGACGGACAGATCGGGAAACGCGCAGTCCCTTTAATGTGGAGCCCGGCGGCTTTAGACAAACTCGTTATCACATGAGGGGAACTCGTTATTTCACATACTTGGCCTACATGGAACGTGACCAGACAAACGAGCACGGCGGAGGATAGCA
>PIJE02002362.1:8506-11006 GCA_002895965.2 Coryphaenoides rupestris | reverse complement strand
CTCCTCGTCCCCACCACCACCACCCCCGATGGCTCCCAGCTGCTGGCAGTCTGCTGACGGGAGGGATGGCTAGATTTATTACAGGCCTTGTTGCGTTTGGATAAAAAAAAAAACACAAAAAACCGAACCCCCGTCGCGCTGTGGAGACAGTGGGGTCGTCGTAAAGGCGTGATTAAAGCGGCCCTCTTCCTCCCCGGCAGAGAAGCTGGGGAATCCAAAGTGCGTATCAATCCTTTTGGAAAATCAATTTCCATCTCGCCGCCTTCACCCCCTTTTTGTTGTTGAAAGCCATGTGTGGAATTAAAGTGAAGTCGGTCTGAGGCCGTTTCCCGAATTGCTTTCAAATGACTTCCATTTACATGAGCTCCAAAAAAAATGTCCCAATGACATCGGCCGCCCACGGTAAACCCAATGAAGAAATTAGCCTCCACACGTCACAGAAGCCCTCGCCAGACACCGCTTCCCGTCCACGGTCTGCAGTAAAGATTTAGATGTTTTAAACAAAGTCTGGCAGATGTCACCAAACAGCACACCAGCTGATGTCTTCTTTATCGATTTAGACTTTTTTAAATCGTTTGTTCTTTGTATTCTTTATTTTATTTCAACCAATGACATCTGCATTGATTATTGGTAGTTGGTAGTAACACTGTTGTTATTGTTTTTTTAATGGGTTTTTTCCACGTTATTCTTCATGGTTATTATAATATATATTACATATCTTCATTACAGCAAATGCGAGGTGATGATAAACCGTAGGGGCTAGCCATGGGAATCTATTCCACAGCGATTAGCTCGGGGACAGCATTATGTACAACTCAAATGTGTGAATCAGCTTGTGAATGATTGCTGAACACACAAAAGAGCCACTTATCACTCATCAACAAGTTCCAACAGAGCGGCTCGGCACAGGTCAGACAGGTTGGTTGCTCGGGAGCGCCTCGACACCTGCGTGAGTCAGTCGGGGGAACTGAGAACGAGTGAGAAATGTAGTTTCACCACAACAGAAAATAACAGGATGTGGGCTGGAAAATATGTGCGTTCTTTTTTTTTTTTGTCGGTTACAACAGCGGCATGAAGCTGTCGCCACCCGCCGCTGTAGAAAACGGTCGAAAATGTGGAAGGGCGTGGCACGGGGAGGTGTGGTGTGTGCGTGTGTGTGTGTGTGTGTGTGGGTGGGGGGAGGGGGGGGGGGGGTGTGCCTGGGGAAGGGGGGGGGGGCGGAGTCTGTGTCACATCTGCCCTCCTCGGCCCGTCGTAAACACTTCTTTCTGCGGACCGAATCAACGGGACAGCTCGCTTGTGTTGTTTGCCTGGAAATGTCGCAACCCCCTTGTTTACATTGACTCACCGTGTTTCTGCAGCGCGGAGAACGGCGGAGCGACGACAACAACGTGCTAACGGCGCTGCTAAGGATTCTACGATCGCCGACACCCATTTCCCGACTCGACGTCGTTCCGTGTTCTTCAAAACCACAGAGGCCTGTCTCTCGCTATCTGTGTGTTTATATTGAAGCAATGCGTGTGTACGGTACTAAGCGAGATATAACATAGTACTTGAGGCCAAGCTGTTGTTTAGCGGTGCATAGAAATGCATAGGAGAGAGAGAGAGAGGGAGGGAGGGAGGAGAGGGAGAGGGGGAGAGAGCGAGGGCGGAACCAGGCCACCCAGCTTCGCCTTGGCTGTGAAGCAGGCAGGCTGCGGCCCCAGAGCTATGCAGCTCCTAACCAGATAGGTCTGGGCTTTCATCCACCACATGAGAGGGGGTCTACATCTGTGGAACATCTCGGCCTACATTTAGAAGCCGGCGCAACTTACAATTTAAACATCACAGAGCTGTGAGGGGCCAAGCGGGGGGGGGGGTGGGGGACCCCATGTGACGGAAAGAGCGGTCCCTGCCCTGACCTCCCGTCTGCCCGCCCGCCCGCCCGCCCGCCTGTCAGTTCGTCTGTCTGTGTCTGTGTCAGCCGTTTGTCTCTGTTGGCCCGTCTTGTCTGTCTGTCCTTAACCGACAACAAAAACCCACTTGAAGCGCAATACGATTTCTGGGCGATCAAACCGACGTATCGGTCTCTCTCTCTCCGGTCTCTCTCTCCTGGCTCTACTCACGGGGGAAAAACATCTGTAAGCGATATAATTTGGTGGAATCGCTTCATTGTACCGTTTTTTCTGCCCGCAGAGCACGTGGCGTTCCGACTGCGCACACGCAACACGTAACACAATACAGCGGCACTCTCGTCTCCTTTGGAATCAAAGTGCGTCCGTCGGTGCGGAGTCGGTGGACAGGATGGCGGATAGTGGCTCGGCGTCGTCGTGCGAGTAGCGCTCTTATCACAGAGACCAAAGTGCTGTGTAGATATTGTTTTACGTGCCTGGCGGGCGCATTCACGTGGAAAAAAACGCTCTTAGGCAGAATCGCCACGACCAAGTGGTTTTGAAAAATGATATTGCGGGGTGTCTTAACGGATGTCTTAGCGGAGCCGGCAGGAGGAGAGGGAGAACGC
>PIJE02002361.1:59423-66923 GCA_002895965.2 Coryphaenoides rupestris | reverse complement strand
CTGAATTCGTGAATCGGACAAACCGGAGATCTCAAATCAAACGATACCCGAATTCTGACCTGTAATTTCCAATCTGGAGAACCGTTCATTTCCTATTTAACCAGTCGGGGGCTCGTTTTTATCACAGTTCTGAGTGGTCTTGAACGCAGTATAAATATTCAACGACCACGCCGGTGCCACGGCAGACATAAATAATAAACCCCCTTAACGCTAAAATATTACAGGCACGCGAAGTTCCCGTAAAACCCTACTATTGACGACCTGTGAGAAGGGGTCCATTGAATGTGGTTTACCGGGTCAGGTGCCGTCGGAGACTTCCTACCACACTTCCTGCATGTGGCTTCCTGTGGATCGGCTGATGTGTGTGTGTGTGTGTGTGTGTGTGTGTGTGTGTGTGTGTGTGTGTGTGCGTGTGTAAACAAATGATGAATGGAAGCCACTGCATCAAGAGCTTGCTCTTGTGGGTCTGCCATCTCTGCGATGGAGGGGGAGGGGTGTGTGTGTGTGTGTGTGTGTGTGTGTGTGTGTCTGTGTGTGTGTTGGGGGCTGCCTGGGGAATTGTGTATTTCAGCAGTATGGATATCGCAGCCGGTGACATACGGCATAAACAGGCTCTGTCTCTGTGTCTCTCGCTCTCTCTCTCTCTCTCTCTCTCTCTCTCTCTTTCTCACTCTGTGGTTCTTGCTCACTATCTCCCTCCCCCTCTCGCTCTCTATCTTGCTCTATCTCCCTCCCTCTCTCCCTCCCTCTCTCTCTCTCCCTCCCCTCCCTCTCTCTCTCTCTCTCTCTCTCTCTCTCTCTCTCTCTCTCTCTCTCTCTCTCTCTCCCTCTCCCTGTGCGCGGGAGTGAATCCTGTGCCTGATGTTTGTCCGCGTCGCGCGTCTATTTATTTGTTTGGCAAACACATGCATTATTAACAAGTCACCGGCGAGCGCCACCCCGCCGCTGTGTCTCCACCTGCCGTGCGAGCTTCACCGTCTCTTCATTCAAGTGCAAATTAGCTAAGTTAGCGCGGCACGGCTAACCGCAGCAGCAGCAGCAGCACACACACACACACACACACACACACACACCGCGCAGGTGAACTTGGCTCCAAAGAAAATACCTTGCACGTCTCCATAGCACATTTCTAATCCTATTATAGACATGCCGGGGATTCTTCAAGAGGAATATTCTACCGGGGAGATGGCATAGGTTTTATTTTTTGTGGTTTTTTTTATGTTTTCTATTCAGGTGGAGTGTGGGTGGGCAAGGGGGGTTGTGGGCGGGGCATACAGGTGGCTATGCGTCACGCCAGTTATGTTTCTTCGAGAGCCGCGCAGAATTAGCAAAGCTCATCTAGAGAGAGGGGGAGGAGGGAGGCTGGTTCGGTGGGTGGAGGGACGGTAAAAATGATATTAAAAAAAAATTAATCGGCCATAAATCCTGTCTCCTTGCTGCCACATCGGATGTTAGATTGAGAGCGAGCCCCTCAGCGTAATTACGGATCTAGAGGGGGAATTGCCCGTAGGTCTGTCTGGAAGCAGTATGAATAGAAATTGTCCTTTCTTTCCGAGCCGATTCACAGCAATCACAATCACACTTCATAACGTGGAAGACGTGGAAATTCATCAAGAAATGTAAGTGGATCGACGAGGAGGATTTTTCTTTTTCTTTTTTTAAACGAACGAACGCTAATTTCGTCGACGGTTAATCTGCAATCACACACCAAGTCAACGGCAGGTGTTGGGTTCTCTTGAGTAAATATAGAACACACATATTGGGCCTTGGTGTCCAATGGAAGTGTACAAAATGTATACAAGACACACCGGTAGCAATATTTTGAACGCAAACTATTCTGCGCGTCAGTCAAAGTTGAAACACGCATTCAAACAGCAGAGCAATTAAACGAACTATTTGTCGACGTTCAAGATTTGAATGGGATTCGCAAACAATCCCCCGAAAACCAGGATTGGATGATTTTCTCTGTTTAGGGATTCCCTGCAGATGTGAAAGTCGTGCTGATTGGCTACTGTTGATCGTTGGGTGCATTCTGATTGGTCTTCTGTTTCACGCGTTACTTCTACCGACTACCGCGACTTCAACTAAATCCACAATGGTACACTTTGCTCACTCGGTCAAATTGTGTGTGAGTCGTCTGTCCGTTTGTCCGTCCATTTTCTTGACAGCCGCTCACCCGATCGACTTTTGCTGAGGACCCTGGGAAGCGCCCGTGTTGAGCGCGAGCTCTTGAGATCTACGGGAAATATTTCTTCGCGGCGCGTTACTGCCATCAGAAGTACACAGTCGAGGGTATTCAGAGGAGGGGGCCCCGATACAACCGTTACACCGCCCAACGGCACACCGGGTAGAGCTAGGTACAGCTCGCTCTCCGTCGTTAGCCACAACGGAATTAAGTTTCGGAGTGAAACGCTGCTTTGCTCCCGGCCGCGGAAAAAGCCTCACCGGAAATAACGTTAACGGGCACGTTTTGAGCATTTTGAACCGGCACTGCACTAGTATGTTAAAATAGGGAGGACCTTGGATGATTATACATGATTTTACAAGATTTTGATTTCGGCATGAAGGGGGGAATCATGGATTTAATTGGATTTTGGTTTTAGTTTCCCTGGATAATTCCTTATTTGTTCCTCAAAAAAAGGCCCGCGTGTCTCGGTGAAATATCAAGGATGGAGTCATCTTGTTTGCACAGATGATGAATTTCATTCCCTGTCAATAGTGGGAGTGGGAAAAGGGACGTTTCACCTGCCAACAAGCAATCTAGTGGTCATTTAGCGTGCTGATGAGAGATGTACATGCGGGCGGTTTTACGAAACGCTCAGACTCTGACGAATGGAGACACACCAGCTGAGATTAATCTCACAGTTCTGTTGATTCGAGAGAGAGAGAGAGAGAGAGAGAGAGAGAGAGAGAGACAGATTTTGTTCGGGTGGACACTAAAAATACTTTAATATGTTTGACTTTGAAAAGGATTTAAAGTTGTGGATTGACGATATGTTGGTAAATATGATCCCCATTGTTTGACTGTTTGCTGAGCCTGAGTGAACACAGACAGATTGTGGTGTGTGTGTGTTTGTGTGTGTGTGTGTGTGTGTGTGTGTGTGTGCATTATGTGTGTGTGTGTGTGGGGATGGGGGGTCCACCATCACATTATGCTGGTTTGGGAATGAGGCTCGATGACCCATATAAACAATTCACACACACACACACACACACACACACACACACACACACACACACACACACACACACACACACACACACACACACACATTTCACAACCGCAAACACGAGACAGGGTCACTGCATTTTATGACAAAATATAAAATATAATATAGCACAACAATAAAATGACAAACAAACAAAAATCAATAAAACAAACTCTAAGTGATAATAAAAGGGGTGAACGTCCTTCCTTGATAGTTTATAGCTAATAATAATAATAATAATAATAATAATATAATAATAATAGTACAGATGCTGCATACTCCACGCCGACCAGGAGATGGCGCACACGTATCTTTATTTTTATTTTTATCCATAACACTTGTTCCCCTTTCCCAAATAATATTGTCAAGATTCAGGTCCATACAGAAGGCCTGCCATCACCTTGGCATGCCTGCTCTCTCTATAAATTGCAGACATTTACCATTTACCAGTTTACCATACATTTACCATTTACCATTTGAATTGCAGACTTCCTTACAGAAGTGCAACACCCCCCACCCCCGACACACAACACACACACACACACACACACACACGCCCCCAGTCCATAATATACTTGGATGGTGTCTCACTGCCCCCCGTGGTGGTTGTGCTGCGCCTCGACCGATGCATCCTCCTGCCATGCATGTCTTCGGAGAATGGGCGTGAATTCTGTCTCCCATAAAGGGAGCCGAGAGGCGACTCCTTCTTCTCCTCCTTCCTCTTCTTCTTCTTCTTCTTCTTCTCCTCCTCCTCCTTCTTCTGCTGTGCTTGTTCCTCAGTTCAGTCTGTGCGCACAGCGAGAGCGCACGGCGGCACCACCAGCAGCGGCATGGATAGAGGATAGAGGATAGAGCAGCAGGTTTTCAATGGACGCACTTTTTTTTACAGGTAGTAATATTTTTGTTTTTCAACAGCAACAACCCTGACTTTGCCTGGAATCGATTGGACTATAATTTCGACAATTATTTTCAACTGTAACTGGCATATTATTGATGCGTAATTGGTGCGTAATGGTGCAGTTTCTTACGCACATATGCAAAGGTATTGTATCCATCTCAGAAACAATTATACATTCTGATTGTTCTCTATGCCACCATTGATACTGCACACACACGAAACAATATTTATTGTATTCTTTTTTTTACTGCAATGTCCTTTTTATGGGGAGGCTATATTACTGTCCAATCAGTCATGTTTTTTCTTTCCTAAATCCTCAGCGTCGACTACAGACAGCCGCCCTATGAGGACCCTCCTAAAATCAACTGAAAAAGTGCAGGAGGGAGGGGAGTGAGTTTCAGTAAGTATGTGTCAGAGGGTGTGAGAGAGAGAGAGAGAGAGAGAGAGAGAGAGAGAGAGAGAGAGAGAGAGAGAGAGAGAGAGAGACAGAATCAGAGAGAGGGTGGAGAGAGAGAGAGCAGAGAGAGAGAGAGAGAGGGAGATAGAGGGGGACCAAGTGGACCAAGGTGATCGAGTGCTAACAAACCTCCAAGGGGCTGCCGGCTTGTTGTATCAGTGTGTGCGCACACACACACACACACACACACACACACACACACACACACACACACACACACACACACACACGCACACGCACACAGAGAGACAGAGAGAGAGAGAGAGAGAGAGAGAGGATCAGTAGTCCCGACCATGGTGCTGCCAGCGCGCTACCCGGGACCCGCCGGCGCCCTCCTCACGGTCCTGCTGACCCTCCTGGCGGGATGCGGCTCGGCTGTGGTCGGCCTGGGCCAGAACGACACGGAGCCAATCGTGCTGGAGGGCAAGTGTCTGGTGGTGTGCGACTCGAACCCTTCCTCGGACGGCGGGGTGACCTCCTCGCTCGGGATATCCGTGCGCTCCGCCGGGGCCAAGGTGGCGTTCTCCGCCGTGCGCGGGACCAACCACGAGCCGTCCGAGATGAGCAACACGTCCATGACCATCTATTTCGACCAGGTCAGGTGTCCTCCCCTCCCTCTGCAAACCCCTATCACCCATCACCCGCCACCCCCCAAAAAATCACATTTGTTTTAGCAACCCACAGTTTGTGATTCATGTGATCCATCCTGCACGAAACAAATTGGTGCAGAGCCTGCATGCCTTCAGTTTAAAAAAAATATCGGAATATTATTTATATATACTGTATTATAATATATACTGTATTAATATTATTTATATATTCTGTATGTATTCATGACAATGTGTGATGTGGTCGTTTATTACTTAAAGATTATCGTTTATTACTCCAGTAACTGTTGGCTGAATGCATTGCAGGTTGTTAATTCGCCTGCAATGGCTTAATATTACTTTTGAAATCTTATTCGGAGGAAATAATTGAGTGTGTGTGTGTGTGTGTGTAAGTGTGTGTGTGCGTGTGTGTGTGTGTGTGTGCGTGTGCGTGTGCGTGTGCGTGTGTGTGGTGTAAAAAATCTGTCGTGCGTGGCTTTATAGGGCGGGTGGCTGGTGGCTGATCATTGCTTACGTCTCTCTAATGAGGCTGTCCCCTCCATCCCATCCACCCCCCCCCCTCCCCCTCTCCCCCCCATCCCCCCCTCCCTCCCCACTACTTAGTTGTTTAACACAAATAACCAAGCGTTCAATTTCCAAATGAAACGCTGAACTAGTTTAATTTGAGATCCACTAGGTACTAATTGTCGTGTCCCCTCTAAACGAGCATGATTAGATTTAGGCCAAATAAGTGTGATCTGTCACACTGTCACACCAGCCTCTGTACAGTATTACGCGCGTAATCTCCACCCGTTCCGTTCCTAATGCGGAGGTTTATTTTGCGCACAGGTTTTAGTGAACATCGGGAACCATTTCGACCTCAAAGCCAGCGTGTTCGCGTCTCCGCGGCGGGGGATCTATAGCTTCAGCTTCCACGTGGTTAAGGTCTACAACAGACAAACCATACAGGTGAGCCGCAGGGTGCCGCGTGGTCACCACATGAGGCCACCACATCTCCATAATATCCCGTCATCCACCAACCACAAGTTCTGAGGTCATGGCGGTTCCTCCTATATACTGAGTGAACTATTCACACCGCCAACCTTCACTGGAATTAGATGCACACCACACTTACGCACACGCACACACTTATGCACGGACGCACACACACACATTTACGCATGCACGTACGCACGCACGCACTTACGCACGCAGGCCACACACACACAATTACGCACGCACTTACCACACACACACACACAAATTACGCACACACACACACACACACCACACATTTCGCACGCACGTACGCACACAGACACACACTTACGCACGCAGGCACACGCACTGATCTCATATGTCTGTGTGTGTGTGTGTGTGTGTGTGTGTGTGTGTGTGTGTGTGTGTGTGTGTGTGTGTGTGTGTCTCGGCCCGCGCAAAAAGGTGAACCTGATGCAGAACGACTACCCGGTGATCTCCGCGTTCGCCGGCGACCAGGACGTGACGCGGGAGGCGGCCAGCAACGGCGTGCTGCTGATGGTGGAGCGCGACGACCGCGTGTACCTGAAGCTGGAGAGGGGCACCCTCATGGGCGGATGGAAATACTCCACCTTCTCGGGCTTTCTGGTCTTTCCCTTATAAAGCCGCACCCCCCCCCCCCCCCCCCCCCCCCCCCTCGATCCGTGGGACGGCAAAAGACGCTGCAACCACACTCCAAACGCACATTTATTTTGAACTTTACGCAAGGAACGGGCAGCCACACAAGGGGAGCCGGCGACGACGCATATCTGTATCTCTCTACTCATCACTTTGTCTACTATATTAGTCAAATATAAACGTTTCCCTCTGGAGTTTCCCATGCCTATACACGTCAGTCAGTCAATCAATCAATCAATCAATCGATCAACTTCAACGCAATCTGGATGGTTAACCTTATTGCTCGGCCTGTGGTGTTTACGCGCGACGGTCATTTTGGATTGACGGATGGATCGCTTGGAAAAACTAACTTTGCCCCCAAGAAAGAAAAGTGCAAGACGTGTCCAATGTACTTGGGGAGGTGGAGGGGGCAGAAATGGACAAGGAAAAAAAAATGTATGTTTTATGTTTGTATAGCCCTTTGGTTTTCGTCCAAGTGAGATGTGCGGGATTACGGACATTATCCAGAGAAGTGCGCTAAAAAAGCCTTTTTTTTGCACGAGTGGAAGATCTTCCTTTTTTTCGTTGTGTGCTGTCCATGGTGTTGCGTTTGGATGCTGAAACCTTATCTGAAAATAAGCCAAATGTAGGCCGCCTACTATTCAGAGTTTATTGAGAGCGAAAAAGAGAAAAAAGGCGACATATCTCAGCATA
>PIJE02002361.1:27097-57945 GCA_002895965.2 Coryphaenoides rupestris | reverse complement strand
GAGTGAGTATAAACAGAGAGAAGAGAGGAGAGAGCATAGAGACAGAGAGAGAGTCTCAGAGATAGAGAGAGAGAGAGAGAGAGAGAGAGAGAGACAGAGAGAGAAAGACAGAGAGAGAGAGAGAGAGAGAGAGAGAGAGAGAGGGAGAGGAGAGAGAGAGAGAGATGGAGAGAGAGGGCCTGCTGATAGCATGTTGGTGCCAGGACTATACAGGGAACTACCTACTGGTGCTGCTGCTGCTGCTGGCTCTCTCTCTTCTCTCTCTCTCTCTCTTTTTTCTCTCTCTCTCTCTCTCTCTCTCTCTCTCTCTCTCTCTCTCTCTCTCTCTCTCTCTCTCTCTCTCTCCGTGTCTCTGTGTGTCTCCCTCTCTCACCCATCCCTTCAGTGTCTCGTCACTCCGGCTACTGCGTGATTAACATTACATCGGCATGTGTCGGAGTATAAACCCAACACGTGTCTGTATCTCCCTCCCCCCCTTCCTCCCTCCCTCTCTCTTCTCTCTCTCTGTCTCTCTCCCCTCCCTCCCCCCCCTTCCCCCCAAAGTACAAAAGTACAATCAATCCTCCAATATGGCGGGTACTTTTATGGCGGCGCAGATGGTGTTCCACTGTGCTTTGTGAGACTCGTAAAGGAAATTATGAACTAGGTGGTGGCCATAAAAAAAAAAAAGTGTTCAGCGCTTAATATGTCCCTTTTTGGATTTTTGTTGTTTTGTTGTTTAGTTTTGGTTTTATTTCAAAGACGTCTTTGTTTGTCTGGGGTCTTCAGATCATGTGACGCGCGTCGCTGTGAGGGTGACTTTCTTGTGTAAGCTAAAAGGCAAAGCGTCAGTGGCTGCAGTGTGTGTGTGTGTGTATACTGTATATAGAGGCCTTGGTAGCATGTGGTGTTAGCCGCGGCTGCAGATGTTGCCGACGTGTAGCGTCCAAAAAAAATTCGTGGCAGTTCCTCATCGATGGTCCATCTCCAGGAACGCACACGTGCACACACACATAGTGCACACACAAAACACACACACACACACACACACACACACACACACACACACACACACACACACAAACCCCTTTCCTAGCCCTGTTTTGACAAAACTCACAGTGTCAGAGCGGAGTGACAGGCCATGCAGAAGGGTGACATCAGGTCGCCAGCAGCTACGGCTGACCCCAGGATTGCAGAAGGACGCGTTACTTTAGAAATCGTCAAATGTCAAGTATGCAGGGCAGGAAGACGAGGGCATAGCCCAGCCTACATGACATTACAATGCTCATACCAATGTACAAATGAACAAAAAGCAAATGTGCTTTTTATATCCAGAAAAACCTGTTTACTTGTATGTGTTAATAATGGGCTGTCAATGATCATGGCATCATTTTTAGGCCATAGCAGGACATTGCATAAGAAAAGAAAAATATATATATTATAATAATATAATAATAATAATAATACTACAAGGTGCAACTAAATAACATAACCTAATGGGTGAATTCAAATGTATTGATTCTGTGGTTTTCTGTCTTTTGATCAGACTTTAATTAGACCTTTAACATTTACATTTACATTTACATTTAGGGCATTTGGCAGACACTTTTATCCAAAGCGACTTACTGTACAAAGAGTACATTTGTTGAAGTAGACACAGCGATATATCCCTGTGGTGCATGAAGATAAGAATAGAGCAGGTTAGTTAACAGTTACAGTATGTGTGTGTTTGATTTAGGTCAGGCTGTGCACCAGTATAGACACAACTGGTCCATTAAATATACATTAAGGACCAAGTTAATTTACCCTGCTACTGGAAAAAGAAAAGAAAAGAAACCATACAGGGGCCCCACCACGGTTGAGTGGGGGGGAAAAAAACCCCTCATTTTAACATAATTTAGAACATCATTATACTGTATATGGACCCATATAATACTGTGATACTTTTACTATGTGGTTAAACGAGTTTTGCTTGGAGTATCATACTTAAGCTTTTGTTTAAGTGTTTATTTTGTAAGAGGGTGACAGGGGCCCTCCGGTATATTTAGTTGTATTCTTTTTGATACACATTTCAGTCTATCAACCCATTTATTTGTCATTTATTTCACTGTAGTTGTGTCACTAATCACTTAGAAGCAAAGAAATCCACATAAAAACAAACTTTTAATTTCAGGCTTTTAGCGAGGGGGCCTCCCTCCACTTTGGACCCCTTGTCCCCTGGACGCCCCTGGTTACCATGGCGACCGAACGCCAACGAGAGGTGACGCAACGGGGACGCGCTACATACTGCTCATACTACTGCTGAACACACACCGTGAGTATATTCACTGTTTGTATTTCTTACTCAAGTCAAGAACACACGAAGTTACGTTGAATCCGTTGGCCTGTATTAATCGATCAATCAGCTGTAATTAATCGATAAAATCAACTGTATTAATCCGATCAATTCAAACTGTATTAATCGATCAATCAGCTGTATTAATCGATCAATCAACTGCATATTAATCGATCAATTAAGCGATCACATGGCTTCCAAGCGGACGGTGCGTCGCGCGGCGCCTGGCAACCGGTTCCCCATCGACAGGTAATCATCCAAAAGGTCATCGTGTCGAGGGGGTGTCGTGGCTCAACACATGTGCGCGTAAAAGTGTCCGGATTGTTTATTTCTGTTTATAATTCGTCGTCGTGGTGTACAAGTCACGTGACTGTGGAAATCCTTCACTATTATTTCACCTAATTAGGGGGCTGGCCGCCATCACCAGGCAGCCGTCGATGGCTTCAAACGGATTTTAAATGCACATTTAAATCACTGCACTGAGACTTGGGGGCAAAATGACACACTTTAATGAAACAATTAACACACGACTTACACTAACAACGAATAAATCTAAATCTTATGCTATATCTTCACATAATGATGGGCCAGTTTCACATTATGGATTGGGGACTTTTGTCCTAAGTAGTTTCTGAAGTAAGTTGCAGTGAAAACCATTGTTGTTGTGATTGTTTTACCCTCACTGCATCCAGGCTGCCCTCGGAGACCCTTCTTAAAATCCTGGGCTACCTCGATGCATCTTCACTGCTTTGCGTGAGCCATGTCAGCAAGGCCCTCCATCGAGCCGCCAACGATGAGTAAGTGTTTTAAGTATTGGCTGGATATTAAGACACAGTGTGAACATTAGACGCCCATTAAATATTAAAGGTTGTTGTTGTTGTTGTTGTTGTTGCTGTGGCACATGCATGATTTCTTTATTGCAGTTAGTGGACGAAACCCTTTGCCTCCATTTGAATAATTTGCAATCATAATCATTCTTTCGGCGACGAGCGCGAGTAAAGATGAGCCGTTGGAAAGTTGGGAAGCGAGCGCACGTTTCCGAGGGACTTCAATTGTTTCCCGAAAAACAAACATTTTCCGTCTCGCGCAGTTTTCCCTCCTGCGAGCCAAAACACAATTTCTTCACATTAAATTGCCCTTTAATAGTTTTTTAAACTCATTTTTTTTAGATATGCCTGGAACTTGTTAAACCATTGCTCTCCTCCCTGTCTGTGTTTCGTCAGATACAATATGTAGAATCACAACACACACACACACACACATCTACAGTATGCAAGCACATTGTCCTGGTAACTACTTAGAAGATTACTTCTAAGTAGTCTTACCATCTTACCACCAATTCTGATGTGTCCGTGCGTGGTGTCCGTCTACCTACTGGGGGGGCAGGCTTTGGAAATGGCTTTGTAATGTGTGATCAACATCCCTCCTGGTGGTAAAACAGGGGCTCTTTACCATGCTGTCCCCTCCCTCCCATTCTCCCATTCTCCCATTCTCCTCCCCTCCACTCCGCAGTACCATCTGGCGTAAGCTGCACTTATCCAAGATTGGCAAGGACAAAAAACGGAGGCCTAGAGGAGCTGTGGGGAGCACACCGCCGATGCCGAGGGCGGGGGCGACGGCGACGGCGACGACGGTGGCGGTGGCGGACCAGGCTGCCGCGGCCCCCGCCAGGGTCCGAGTGGGCGCGGCGGGCCCCTGGAAGAGGCAGTGCTTGAGGTGGATGGCCGGCTGCGCGGACAAGTGGAAGAGGGACCTCCGTGTCGTCAGCCCTTACACCGGGCTGCCCAGCCAGACGGAGGCGGTGCTCCGGTGAGAGGAAGCGCCCCTCCACACCCCCCACACCCCCCCCCCCCCTCGATTTTGCTCGCTCGTGTGCGATCTCTAATCTCTATTTGAAACTGAACTCTCTGGCTGTTTCTTGTGTTAGCTTTGGTTTGGTATTTGGTATTTCCATATCCGCCATTATTATTCTTTTGCTTGGTAGATTTAGAACCGTTATATTTAGGGATCTTTGGACAATGTCTTGCTCGGCGAGACTGTGAACATACTTGGGGACAGACATGTGTCATGTGTACCGTGGTGAGAAAACGTGGAGCGCAAGGTCGTGAGAATTTTTCAGGACTCTGTTTGAAATGAGCCGCTGGTCCTCGAGCCAGACAATGCCGTCCATCTTGCCAAAGAAACTACGACCACGATAAGATGAAAGTACTTCATTAATTCCGACAGCAAATGAAGGGACCACGGGATCTTGCTGCGTTTTTGGCCTTCTTAAAAAAAAAAATGTCGACGAGCGTTCAACAATCTTTTCATAATTTTCACACATCAAATAATATCGATCTTGGTTTTCCCCGGACGTGCCGAACACAAACTGGCCGATGTTTGCCTTGCCGCTGTGACATTCTTAAACGTTTATAAACCGAAAAGGAAAGGATGATCCGAGACACGGACACGGCGATCACAACGGCAGCACTGTGGTGTGTGTGTGTGTGTGTGTGTGTGTGTGTGTGTGTGTTGTTCCTCCCCACCGTCACGTCTCATGACAATTTCTTCTTATTAAAGGTGACGGAGGAGGTCTCCGTCTCGTCGGTGTGGAGTCCTCGAGGAGGAGGAGGAGGAGGAGGAGGAGGAGGAGGAGGAGGAGGAGGAGGGGGGTGGTGGGGTGTGGGGAAGTGGGGGGCGGGGGCGGCGGCGGCAGCGGCGGCATCCACCACGACGCCGTACTCGGGCCGGTGTTTATCCGACCTCCTGATTAGAGGCGGCTTCGCGGTGTGTGTGTGTGTGTGTGTGTGTGTGTGTGTGTGTGTGTGTGTGTGTGTGTGTGTGTGTGTGTGTGTGTGTGTGTGTGTGTGTGTGTGTGTGTGTGTGTGTGTGTGTGTGTGTGTGTGTGTGTGTGGTGTGTGTGTGTGGAGTGGAAGCGGAAGATAATTGTGTTCCTCGGCGAGGCTGTGCGAGTGGTTGAAATGGATGACTCGCTCGTCCACCTCCTCCTCCCCTAGCGCTCCCACACCACCCCCTCTACCCGCCGCCTCTCCATGTGCACAGGCATACAATTCCCAACGGGGCGGGGGGGGGAAAGGAAAGTTGTCTTGTGGAAGGAAAACGCAGTGGTATGCGATTTAGCCCCCCCCTGTAATAATCATTTGACAAAGCGTCAAGCCTACTGTTACTACTGCTTGCTTGCTTGCTTGCTTGCTTGCTTGGCGTGAATTCCCATAAGTCACACCTCCGCGCTCCCCCGGTGACCGCTCCGAGCTTCGGATTTTGATGGGCCCGCTGCCCTTAATTTATGGTGGGACGTTGTTGTCTCGGGGGGCCCCCTCAGAAACAAACAAACACAGCGGGGACGTCCCATAATCGCCGCGTTTGGACACAATTAGATCAAGCGATCCATCATAACGTTTTCCCCGTGTGCTACTGCATGGTGTGTCTCACTGGCAGGGCCGAGTGTTTTGTTCATCCGTCACTGTTCACGGTGTGTTGTTTTTTTTCCGGCTCCGAGTCCGTTCTCATTGGTCTTTTTTTTTTTTTTTAAGCGGATACGAAGGCCCGTACGTCATCCATGCAGATTCGGTGGATTCGGATCAGAATCGAGAGTGACCACACTGCATATGGTCGCGCCACCCGGTGGACGGCAACATCCACGTCGGTCGCAGCAACGCAACGCAACGCAACGCAACGCAACGCAACGCAACGCAACGCAAGGAATAGCTTAGCTTGGCTGGAGCTCCAACAACGCCACGACGTTACATTTATTTTGGAAAGCGGCGGTAAACGCTGACGGGAAGTTAAAGGATTTATTTCTTTTTCGTATTATTCATTCACATTTCATCAGCTGCTCATGGATTAGAATTTTTCAGCAGTTTCTGCCTCTTTTGTTGTTGTTGTCGTTGTTGTTGTTGTTGTTGTGGTTCCCCAGAGTGAATACAATTCAACCAGCGTCTTGTCCTCCTTATGTCACAGTGGGTCTGAATGGTCAAAGTCTACCTTTAGGCACCCCTGTGCAAGACGCCTAACCCACCAAAAAAAGGTGTGTTCTGTCAAATGACTCAATAGTGTTCATGGTCGTACAAAAGAGGTGCGCTGGATGGATCAGTCGACCCGGTGGACTGCAGCAACCGGCAGGCTGGTCTATCCACCGTACTTCCAGGTGGACGCTCCCGCATGTGACGTCAAAAACCGGAGATGAAAACCGATCGGAATGGCTAATCACGCTCGCACCTGCGGGTGGTATCAATAGGAGTCTCCTTTTTTTCCTTTTCTCAGGAAGCTGTGTGTCTCCTGGGAGCTGACCATGAATGCCCCGGATCCGGTGACGGGGGCGGAGCTGGTCACGGTGGCCCAGAACCAGGTCCGGTTCTTCCCGTCAGCCGTGACCGTGTGCTGGGACCGCTGCGGCGGCGGCTGTGGTGGCGGCGGCGGCGGCGGGGGGCCGTTCAGCCACCCATCCTCCCTGCAGCTGCACGCACTGGCGAGGGCGTCCCCCAGCTGTCCCAGCTTCCTGCACCCGCTCTACATGTTCAGGTCTGTAGATAAAGTCACGCTCTGTAGATAGATATTAGATAGATATTAAGCGGCTAACGAATGGGCCAATTATTCTGTCAGTCAGTCAGTCAGTCGCGCATTAGTTCGCTGTTCGTTTTTAAACTGAATTGTGTTTAACGATGGGAGCCTTAAAGGGGACATATTAAGCCGCCAGGTGTGAGTGTGGTAGACTGATCTCGTCATCGTACGTCTAGGTGGACATTCCCACTTGTGATGTCACGAGACGGTAGTCACGTGGCAATTGTGAAACGGCTCGCAATGGCTAATCACACTCACACCCGGTGGCATAATATGTCCCCTTTAACGTCTTGTGGACGCTTACTCGAACAGAATGGAGCTCTCGACCGTCTCCACAGTTTTGATTTCACGTATTCTATTAATTACGCGATATTATATTAGGGCTTATAGGAGGCTAGGCTATGTGCAAATTGAATGCAGATGCTGTCGTGTCATTTATTGTGAAGTCAATTTGTAATTTAGAGTCTCTGCACCTCGGAGTCTCTGCACCTCGCCTGTAGACAGCTGTGGGGGAAACCACTGGGTCTCTCTTTCACACTCAAATCAGTTTCCGTTTGGTTTTTGCCCTTTTTGTCAGACCGGGCTGGCGGTCTCTCATGAACACGTTTGACACCGACGCCCTCGCTAAGAGATCCGCGGTCATCGGCGGCGACGCCGTGGTCGAAGTCCTGCTTCTGCAGCCGGGCCTGGCGGTCGGTGTCTGGAGGGTGAGTCGCTTTTACTGTCCTACCATCCACCAGCGCCTGGCCTTGGGTTTTCGTTTGTTCGGTTCGGTGAAAAACATAGCATATAGGCCGCGGATTGTCGCCGAGAAATTGCCGTCGATTGTTTTTGTTTCACCGCAAAATATGCATTTGTATGCGTACATTGATGCATGCGTCATTCATTCATCGGTCATCCTCGCTGCCCCCTGTGCACGACCCCCCCCCCCCCCCCCCCCCCCCCCCCCCGCAGGGCTCGGCCTCCATCTCCATCGCCTTTGTCATCGCCTGCTTCCATTTCCACCAGCTGGTCGAGAGGAGTCTCCTGGGATCCTCCGTTTGGTCAGACTGGAGTGCTTGATTTGCTCTATGGCTTGTAGTAGTTGTGTGTGTGTGAGCGTAGTTGTGTGTGTCAGCGAACTCGGGTGGGAGTGAATGCAATTTGTCAACCTTCGTACTGTACTGTACTGTGCTACAGGTTTAGCATCAAGTGTTAGCCGTTCATCGCCAGTACGTTATATGTGCGGTGCGTCGGCTTCCAGCCTTGCGCACTTTCTTTACTGCGGCGTAGACACAGCCCCCTCTAGTGGCCGTTGACGGGAGTGCAACGCAACGAGGCTCAATTTCAGAGTGGACTAACGTGACTTGAAATCCAGGTAATGCCGTTCCTCTGACTTTGCAAATCTCCGCCCCTCCAGTCCCTACTCTGTGCCGGTCGCCAAGGCACCTTTCAGCGACATAGACCCAGAGTACGGTCTCCACGACTACACCCTACACATCGTGCTCCACGACACCGTGGCCGAGGTCATGTCGGGTCGATTCTCCAAGCTCTTCTGCCGGAAAGGTGAATGATTTTTTTTTTTATAAGTCGTCCAATCTTGTTCCTCGTCGTTCAATTTCAAGACAAACACCGTGGCAACATTTTTGCTCCAACTCCCGATCCCTTGACGCCGGCTTCCGTTTCGGGTCTTTGGTTTTCGGGTCTTCTCCCTAGCCCGGATCCGAGATGGCCACATTGAGCTGGTGGCCATTAGCAGGAGCGAGCGTTGGCAACACGTGACGCTGACGGGCGACATCCGCCTGCCCTGGAGGTGTGAGGCCCTGGGCGGCACCGTGGAGGTACGCTTTAACACTGTAACACGGATACTGTGGCGGGGAGATGCCACTTTTACAATTAAAGGGGACATATTATGCCTCGCAATGGCTAATCACACTCACACCTAATAATAATAATAATAATAATAATATTGGAATATTATTATTCCAAAGGTCTTATATTTGAGATCAAGTAGATCAAGCAGAGTCTGTTTTTATAATGAATACATTATTCCACAGAGTAAACTATATGTTTTATTCTGTTGAGAGAGCACATTGCTTTGTGTTTAGGGGTGTTATGTTGCCACAGAGAACAAGCCACATACTATAAACTACTTCTGAGACCTGTTGGCCAAACTATGAATCAGAATGTCATTTTTTTTTTATTATCTTGCATAGATTATACTTGGTTTAGCTGAGCTTAGTTTAGCTTAGTCTAGCAGCATGCAATCATCATGAGACCGGGAGAATGTTCTCGAAGCAGTCGAAGGGGACACGAGGAGGGCTGGAAGCATGAAGGAACGGAGGGACGATATAAAAGTACTTTCTTTAAAAAGTAAAAGGAGCTAAAAAGACATTCTTACACTTCATAACATACAGTATATAATATATAATTCTAGTATTGCGTCCTGACGTTCCTCCTCTCCCCCCCCCTTTTTCCGTCGGGGTTAAGAACTGCTGCCTCATGAGCCTCACCCTGCTGGACGAGGCCGGGCTCCCCTTCTGGTGCGTGGGCTCTCCCGTCGCCATGACGCCCGCCGAGAAGGACGCGTGGTTCGACTACGACGGCGAGCGCTTCGCCGTCGGCCACGTCGACCCGGACGGCGGCCGCGCGGCCATGACGTTGGTGCGCACCGCGGAGCGGAGGCGGCTGCTCCTCGTCGACCTCCGGCTGCACATCTCCCTCCCGAAGGTCAATCGCCATTTTGGGACGAGTTACTGATTTTTACCGTTAATTTTAATCTTTTTTTGCTTTTTATGTTTACTCTGTTCTGTTGAAAAAGCGTTTTTGTGGTTTTCTGCCCTTCCACAGTTTTTATACAGCAACTATTGCCATTAATTTAGCATTTTAGGATTGTGAGTTGAGAGTTAATCCAATTGTAAATAGTTGTTTTATCGTTTGCGTTCCATGACGATGTACAAGAAGACTCTACACACAAACTTGATTTGAGTTGATCTTGAGTGTTTAGGCGAAGTTCATTGCGAAGTGCAATGACTGAATTCTGTATTGTTTTATGCAATTTTATCATTATTGTCATGTCAAAACCGTGTATTTAAAAAAATGTCAACACACTGCATTCATGTGTTCATACTCATTGCATAAACGACGAATATGCAACAAAAGCTTTATTGTACGAAGATGGCGAATACAAAGCAGCGTACAACACGGATACACAAAGAAAAGTGAGGTGACGGTGTTATAGCGTGAAGCTTATCCGAAAGATGGAGCGCTGTTGTATTTAACTACGGTAACTCTACGGTTGTGCGGCGCTTAATGCTATCGCACCGCGCACCGTGCGGCTTCCAAAACGAGATAGGAGATTTCTTGGCTTTTTTTCGGGGCTACAGCTAGGGCTAGCCGGCGACCAAACACCCCGGCACCGTAGGAACACCGCTAAGACGTAATGTAAGAGAAGGGATTCAGGCTTTGTGAGAGCCGTTGTGCTTATCATTGATTTGATCACATGGGAACATTTCGCTGATGTTGCATTAATGTTCCCTTAAATAAAGGCCTAGATTGCCAAGAGAGAGGGCAACGATAAATTCCGATGCTTCACAATTCTCCTCTTGCAGATATGGCCTTCGACAGATGAGAGACGTGGATTACTCTGATATCCTTTCCCCAGCAATAGAGTAGAGTTTTACAAGCACACCCAGTTCGTCTTGGAAATGTCTTGGATAGGCTGTTGTGATGTTTGCTTGTATTTGGAAAGGTTCTGGATTATTTTGCATGAACGGCATAGAGTCCTATTTGTGTTTATTGTGTTTCACTTTTATGTCAATCCAATGGCTCTCAACACTTAAGGTCACTTAAAAAATATTCTTGATTTGGCTTTTGCTCATTTGTAGGCCATTTTGAAATGTATATTAATCAATTTACCAACAGTCTACGTCATCCGATTCTGTCAATTTCCACTATCCCCTTAGTTGTCGTTGGGTTAAAATAGAAATGTAAGATCTTCGTCTTGCTGCAAACGTCACGGGTTATAAATCGGGGAGCTGTGGTCGGGAGGAAGGGAGGATCCTCTGCGACGGATAGCCTCGCGCCACGCGCGGCGACGTAACACAAGGCCGGCTTCAGTCGTAATGGGTAAATCTTCTCCGAGGTCACCGTGACCTTGGGGAGAGACGCTTACTTGTTCACCCGTAGTACCAGCTTCATTTTGCCGGGAAAAAGCCAGGGCGAGACGGTAGAAGAAGAAGAAGAAGAAGAAGAATAGTGTTGTTGGGGATGACGAAATGGATTTAACTGCTGGCTTTAGCGGCATAACAGAGTTAACACGAGCCTGAAGGAGGAACCTGTTGAGGAGAGAGAAACACACACACACACACACACACACAGACACACACAGAGTGAATCTTAAGGAGGTCCTGTTGTTGTCACGTATTCCTCAACCACCTTTTATCCGGCCCCTCGACGGCCATTTGTCTATCGCTCAATTGCCTACCCCTCGAGGGCTGTGGAAACGACCCGGACTGTACGTGCGGCGCGGTGGTTGCCGGGATGGGCCAGGTGCTTACAACGACCCCCGAAGACTTTGTACACTGACAGACGGACGGGTTGCAAGAGACACTTTTAGAAGATTTATTTATTTATTTATTTATTTATTTTTTCATCCCATGGTGACCTTCACGTCTTTCCGTCTCTTTGGGGTCCCGTCAATGGATACAAAGCACCACCAGGCCGTCCTTTCCGTTTTATGAGAAGTATTTGTCAACCTGGTGGCACGCCCGGGTACTGCAGGCGGCATGAGGGGGTTTTATTAATAGAATAGACATTTACATTGAATAGAAAATAGTCATAGAAATAAATATATATATATATATATATATATATATATATATATGGAGAGAGAGAGAGAGAGAGAGAGAGAGAGAGAGAGATAATTGAAAATAAATATAAATATTGTTCAGCAAATATAGTATTATAGCTTTTGTTATTTGAAAAATAGTGCTTTGTGCATTCCGTCATATTTTCCATGTTTTGTGTTGGTTTACTGTATGTTTGCTAAATGAACTGGGAGCATTAACAGTGTTGCTGACTTGTTCTCTACATTTCTTTTCCTACTGGCCTTCCTGCAGTACTGCTTGTGTATGATAGGGGGCGCTAGTACTCTTCTGCTCAGCCACTGCATGAGTATTTCACTTTTTTTTATTTTTTAATATACAGTATATATATATATATACCATTTGCATATGAGGTGGTCAGGTGTTGATGACAGTTTAGTGGTACAACCACTGTATTAGAACCAGGTAAGTGTAGCCTTATCTTGCAAATTAACATCTAATAAATTATTGGTGTTTTTTTGCACTCACTAACCTATTTGTATATTATATTTGATTTGTCTTGTTGATTTAAATGTAAAATGACATAGTATTTTTCTCTCATTATCACTGTCTTCCACTAGATGGAACTCTAGTAAAGACTGAGAACCAACCAGCCAACTCTTGCAAACCTTTTTTATATTCCTCTTTAATCTCTCTTGTGTTTGTTTTAATATCGCACTATTTTGTAAAGCAAATGCAATAAGTAGTCCAAAGAAGGAAGAACACTGAGGCCTTAATTATAGATCTGGGGGAAAAAAAATGCTGAAGAGCAGGGATGCACAATTACATAGGTTAGTAGGCCATTTTGAAAAATGAACAATATGCTTGTGGCCATAAACTTCTTTGCGAACAGACTGAACAAAAGCAAATAATAATGTTTATCGCCACAAAACGGGGGACACCTCCATCCGATGAGTGGTGCATTGTGCCATAAAATGTTAACAATAAGGTGATTTGCCATCGTGTTGTTTTATGAATGCAGTATTTATGGGGCTGAACATTGACGCTGATACATTTTTTTTTCCTTTATTTAATTCAGTTTCGGTCGATGGAGGCAGTATTCTTTTCTTTTATCAAAACCAGTTCCACTTGACTCACACGATCTGTTACAGATTCCATTGCGAAACGCTATGACGCCATTAAACATTGATGCAGTTCCTCAACAACATTGAACTTTTCCGAATCGGCATTGACACCGGCGTCTTCGGTCTCGTGACTTCTCACAAACGGATCCACAAATGCGTCGGGATTCGGGGGGGCTTTCGTCCTCCCGGATTCATTTACTTTCACTCATTTGATTTTGGTCGCTTGCTCGAGGGTCTTCCACTGTGTGTGTGTGCTGACTCGCGCGACAGCCACCGATCGTCGGCCATCAACACATCACCGAGATAAACGCAAAGTACACCCGAACGTATTTCCCTCGAGACAGCGGCGGAGTTTCCGATTCTCATTGAACCTTTCTTGTCGTCATCATTCCCCCCGGTTCTCCGAGACGTGCGAACGGACGACACGACAAGACGGTGACGGCGGCGGCGGGCGACGACGGCGGCGACGGACCAACAGATTGTGCGCTCGCTCGGGGCGGTGGCCGTGTTCGTCTCCCTGCTGTCACTGTCCTGTGTGATGGAATATGCATGTTGTGTACGAGTTTGGATTTTCCCCCTTTTTCCTACAGCTTGACCCCATTATCATCAGCAATATGACCTTTCTATTCTGCCCGGTAAACGCATTTCAGTCATTTCAGGTTGACTCCGGTTCCGTTTGTATTCACCGTTTCTATAACACCTCATCGGTGAAGTGGATCAACGCGGTTCCACTTTTTTCCGCTGCACAGATCGTAAACTATGAGGCTGAGAGGTTGAGACCGTCCGCCCAATTCTCTCTCTCTGTGTTCGTCCCTCAGGGGCCACTCTCTCAAACGACGAGTTCAGGGTGGTTGTGGGAGAGGGGGGTGGTGGTGGTGGTGGTGGTGGTGGCGGCGGCGGCGGCGGGTGAGTCTGTCGCCTCCTGGCCTCCCGGGTGACTTGGCACTCCTCTGCACTTCGCCGAGGACAAAGGAACACCGCTTGGACACGATGTTGCTGACCGTACAGCCTGGGAACGTCAGTGGTCGATATTGTGCTGATGACTTGTTTTACTCGAAAGCCTCTCCTCAATTAACGGGGGACATATTACGCCGGCGGCGGGGGGGTGTGTGAGCGTGATTGGCCGTCGCAAGCCGTTTTCGCAAAATCGCCGCGTGACTACCGTCGAGTGACATCACAAGTGGGAATGTCCACCGAGACATACAGTATGCCGCTGACTAGATCGGTTTACCTGTCGCCGCTACGGTCCCCTGGGTCGGCCCCGGGTAGACTGATCGAGTCATCGTACGTCGAGGTGGTCATTCCCACTTGTGATGTCACGAGACGGTCGTCACGTGACAATTGTGAAACGGCTCTTCGCGGCGAATCACGCTCGCGTCTGGTGGCGTTTAGACTGTTCCACTCAGGATATGAACGGCCTCGGAGCATCCCTTGGCGCTCTGTCGACTGTCGTTTTCAATACCGCAAGTGTCAATACGCGACATTACGGGAGTCGATCAGATACCCACTTCTCTATCCCACCCACCGCTTCCCGCTGGTCCCCCCCCCCCCACCCGCCCCATACTTCCTCAGCCTCGCTAAATCCTCCGTGATCCTCCCTGGCGAGGGTGGATCGGTTCGGGAGACGTCTCCCCGGGCCGGGGGTGTAGCCCGATACAGGGATGGGTTCTTATTAGGCCCCCAGTTTGTGCGCCAGGTTCGGCCTTCGTTTTTAAACGGGTATCCCGCTGGGATCACACCAGTAGGTACTGTAGTGATTATTTCAATGCTGTTATTTGGCTGCAAATTCATCCGGGGGAGATGGTGTGTGTGTGTGTGTGGTGTGGTGCGGTCGTAGGCCAGGGATTCTGGAGTTGAATCCGCCGGAAAATCATCCAGGAAATCGTCCGGTTGTCCTTGCTGAGGTTTTCTTCTTTCGTCTTCTCTGCCCCTTTGTGGTTGATTGAGGGCATTATTCAGAAAGTGTGATCGTTCGACGGGAGAAATACATCTTGTTTGTCATTGTCATCTTGGATTGTATTCCTTTACCTCATTGGTAGCACTTTAGAATAACCGCAACTTTTACGCGTGAATAAAGTACGAGTCGTAGCTATTCATAATCCGTAAAAAAAATAATGATGAAGATGATGAGATAATGGTTTTGAAGATCATTTATACCTCGTCGTATAGAGAAGACGGTGTTCAGTGGAACGTGTGGGTCGATGGAAAAATCATAGATTCAAGCTCAACTCACTGTCTGCACACATAGGGACCCTATGCAGAGTTCCTGGAACAATTCCTTCTCTTTTAGTGCAAAGGTCTGTGCCCGGGGCGGAGGCTATTGATCTGAAGGCACAATTGAGAGAGATGGCAAGAGAGAGAGAGGGGGGAAGAGAGAGAGAGAGAGAGAGGGGGAGAGAGGGAGAGAGAGTGGGAGGAAGAGAGTGGGAGGGAGAGAGAGAGAGAAAGAGAGGGAGAGAGAGAGAGAGAGAGAGAGAGAGAGAGAGAGAGGAGAGAGAGGAGAGAGGAGAGGAGAGAAAGAGAGAGAACTCTGACTCTTTTTTNCCTCGTTCATTGCATTAGTTAGTAGGCCATTTTGAAAAATGAACAATATGCTTGTGGCCATAAACTTGTTTGCGAACAAGACTGAACAAAAGCAAATAATAATGTTTATCGCACAAAACGGGGACACTCATCCATGTGTGCATTCGGCCATAAAATGTTAACAATAAAGGATTGCATCGTGTTGTTTTATGAATGCAGTATCTATGGGGCTGAACATTGACGATGATACATTTTTTTTTCCTTTATTTAATTCAGTTTCGGTCGATGGAGGCAGTATTCTTTTCTTTTATCAAAACCAGTTCCACTTGACCCACACGATCTGTTACAGATTGCATTGAGAAACACTATGACGCCATTAAACATTGATGCAGTTCCTCAACAACATTGAACTTTTCCGAATCGGCATTGACACCGGCGTCTTCCGTCTCGTGACTTCTCACGAACGGATCCACAAATGCATCGGGATTCAGGGGGCTTTCGTCCTCCCGGATTCATTTACTTTCACTCATTTGATTTTGGTCGCTTGCTCGAGGGTCTTCCGCTGTGTGTGTGCTGACTCGCACGATGGCCACCGATCGTCGGCCATTAACACACCACCGAGATGAACGCAAAGTACGGAGTTTCCGATTATCATTGAACCTTTCTCGTCGTCGTCATTCCCCCCGGTTCTCCGAGACGTGCGAACGGACGACACGACAAGACGGTGACGGCGGCGGCGGGCGACGACGGCGGCGACGGACCAACAGATTGTGCGCTCGCTCGGGGCGGTGGCCGTGTTCGTCTCCCTGCTGTCACTGTCCTGTGTGATGGAATATGCATGTTGTGTACGAGTTTGGATTTTCCCCCTTTTTCCTACAGCTTGACCCCATTATCATCAGCAATATGACCTTTCTATTCTGCCCGGTAAACGCATTTCAGTCATTTCAGGTTGACTCCGGTTCCGTTTGTATTCACCGTTTCTATAACACCTCATCGGTGAAGTGGATCAACGCGGTTCCCACTTTTTTCCGCGGCACAGATCGTAAACTATGAGGCTGAGAGGTTGAGACCGTCCGCCCCAATTCGCTCTCTGTGTTCGTCCCTCAGGGGCCACTCTCTCAAACGACGAGTTTAGGGTGGTTGTGGGAGAGGGGGGTGGTGGTGGTGGTGGTGGTGGTGGTGGCGGCGGTGGCGGCGGCGGGTGAGTCTGTCGCCTCCTGGCCTCCCGGGTGACTTGGCACTCCTCTGCACTTCGCCGAGGACAAAGGAACACCGCTTGGACACGATGTTGCTGACCGTACAGCCTGGGAACGTCAGTGGTCGATATTGTGCTGATGACTTGTTTTACTCGAAAGCCTCTCCTCAATTAACGGGGGACATATTACGCCGGCGGCGGGGGGGTGTGTGAGCGTGATTGGCCGTCGCAAGCCGTTTTCGCAAAATCGCCGCGTGACTACCGTCGAGTGACATCACAAGTGGGAATGTCCACCGAGACATACAGTATGCCGCTGACTAGATCGGTTTACCTGTCGCCGCTACGGTCCCCTGGGTCGGCCCCGGGTAGACTGATCGAGTCATCGTACGTCGAGGTGGTCATTCCCACTTGTGATGTCACGAGACGGTCGTCACGTGACAATTGTGAAACGGCTCTTCGCGGCGAATCACGCTCGCGTCTGGTGGCGTTTAGACTGTTCCACTCAGGATATGAACGGCCTCGGAGCATCCCTTGGCGCTCTGTCGACTGTCGTTTTCAATACCGCAAGTGTCAATACGCGACATTACGGGAGTCGATCAGATACCCACTTCTCTATCCCACCCACCGCTTCCCGCTGGTCCCCCCCCCCCGCCTCCCACCCGCCCCATACTTCCTCAGCCTCGCTAAATCCTCCGTGATCCTCCCTGGCGAGGGTGGATCGGTTCGGGAGACGTCTCCCCGGGCCGGGGGTGTAGCCCGATACAGGGATGGGTTCTTATTAGGCCCCCAGTTTGTGCGCCAGGTTCGGCCTTCGTTTTTAAACGGGTATCCCGCTGGGATCACACCAGTAGGTACTGTAGTGATTATTTCAATGCTGTTATTTGGCTGCAAATTCATCCGGGGGAGATGGTGTGTGTGTGTGTGTGGTGTGGTGCGGTCGTAGGCCAGGGATTCTGGAGTTGAATCCGCAGGGAAATCATATTCAGGAAAATCGGTCCGGTTGTCCTTTTGAGTTTTCTTCTTTCTTCTTCTCTGCCACCTTTGTGGTTGATTGAGGGACCATGCATTATTCAGTTGACGGGAGAAAATACATCTTGGTTTTGTCATTGTGATTCAGCGGAAGACCCCGCCTAACATGTTTCTGTGGAATTTTTATTCCTTTACCCTGATGGTCGCACTTTTAGAATAACCTGCAACTTTACCGCCGTGAATAAAGTACCGAGGTCGTAGCTATTCCATAATCCGTTAAAAAAAAATTAATGATGAAAGGATATGAGTAATGGTTTTGAAGATCATTATACCTCGTCGATATTAGGGGAACGTGGGTTTCAGTGCGAACTTTGGTGTCAGACCGGAAAAAATCATAAGATCAGCTCAACTCGACTGTCTGCAACATAGGGACCCTATGCCAGAGTTCCTGGAACAATTCCTTCTCTTTTAGTGCAAAGGTCTGTGCCCGGGGCGGAGGCTATTGATCTGAAGCCACAATTGAGAGAGATGGCACAAGAGAGAGAGAGAGGGGGAAAGAAGAGAGGAGAGAGGAGGGGGAGAGAGAGACGGCTGGAGGGGGCGGGGAAAGAGAGAGAGAGAGAGGGAGAGAGAGATGAGAGGGAGAGAGAGAGAGGGAGGGAGAGAGAGAGAGAGAGAGAGAGAGAGAGAGAGAGAGGGAGAGAGAGAGGGGGGAAGAGAGAGAGAGGGGAGGGGGAGAGAGAGATGGCAAGAGGATGGCAAGAGAGAGAGAGAGAGATGGCAAGAAGAGAGGGGAGAGAGAGGATGATGAGAGAGGGAGAGAGAGAGAGTGGGAGCGATGGCAAGAGAGAGAGGGGAGAGAGAGAGAGAGATGGCAAGAGAGAGGGGGGAGAGAGAGAGAGAGATGGCAAGAGAGAGGAGAGAGGGAGAGATGAGAGAGATGAGAGAGGAGAGAGAGAGAGAGAGAGAGTGAGAGAGACTGCGGCTTAATTTTGAGAGGCACTTCGTGTTGTTTGAGCCAGCGTGCTCTGCCTGCCTCTCCCAACGGGTGTCACCCGGGGGTGAGGGGACTCTGAATGCCAGTGTGTGTGTGTGTGTGTGTGTGTGTGTGTGTGTGTGTGGTGTGTGTGTGTGTGTGTGTGTGTGTGTGTTTTTCTTTAATGGCAAACAACTGCTATTGTTTTGAATCTGCTGATCCACTTATCTGAAATGGCCTTTTCATGGCGCGGGGCGGCCACGCGGTATTTTTGGTCAAGTACACCCGAGCCCCGGCGACGTTTATCTGGAAACCCGCTCTCCTGGCGGTGCTGGTGGTGCTGCTGCTGCTGATGAATTATTGAAGGCCCTCGCCGGGTTGGTTTTGCCGCCTTTGGACGCTTGTTGTTGTCGTCGTTGTTGATGCTCTTGTGCATTGTTTGACACGGGAAAGGGCTCTCAGAAGAATATATAACTCAGACTTCACTTTCGATATTACCCCGAATTGCCCGGGTTGAGGACTTCTGAGAGGCCCACGCAATGCCGACCACAGCAGCAGCAGCAGCAGCAGCAGCACCAGCAGCAGCAGCAGCAGCAGCAGCAGCAGCAGCAGCAGCAGCGAACCGATCCAAGCCTGAAACATATGAAGGTCAGAAGAACTGAGATCTTTAATCACATCTCTGTGGCCCTTTGGCACTGCTGCCATGCAGTTGATGAACATTAAAAATGGCGGCGATTTTTTTTGCAGCAGGTAACATTTCCACACACACACACACACACACACACACACACACACACACACACGATTTGCACTCCCACCGTGGCAAATCATGACGGATAGTGTTGACACTTTGAGCCCCGTTAACAAATGGGATTTGTGCTCCTAAATTGAACTTTTGGCTCTTGTTCGTTTCTTGTACAGCGCACACAATTAGCGACTTGTCAATCTCTATTATCCGGTAAATTGTGAAGAATTGTGAAGATTTTTGATTTTCGGCTTTAGTATCCACGGAAAAGCCGCGAATGGAGTCGTTGTTTTGCTTCCTTTCCTTTCGGTTTTGTTGTTTCGACGGCGAGAACACGATGTGACTGACCAGACACCTACTGTTGCTACGGCGATGATCTGGTCATCAGGTATCGTTGATCTCATTGGCCGTAATATCGGGCCTTTTAGCACAAGAACACGGGAGAACACAAAAGAAATTGTGGAAAGCGGAAAGAATGAAGTATGTTGGCGTTTATCTTGCAGCGACGTCATTGTGATTCAAGATTAAAGATTCAAGAAGTGTAATCGTCACTTCCACACACGGGATGTGCAGTGGAATTGTCGACTGGCCACACGGACAGGGGTAAGGACCAGTACCAATGGGAAAGAAATCAGAATTTCCACACTATTCACAGTCTTTACAGAATGAAAAATATGAGCAAAATAGACAAATTAGGCAAGTAATCAGCAAATAGTCAAATAAACAGGACATTTTCATATAAGCAAGTAGTCTTTTCAACAACAAGGCAATATATATATATATATATATATATATATTATTATATATATAGATGGTGAATGGTGCAATTGGGTAGAGTGGAATGCATGTGAAAGGTGACATAGGGCGATCCCAGGTAATTGAAATGCATTAGGCCTGCGGGTTTCTCTTTACTTCGCTCGAGTGTCTGTCAGGTGGTTTGGTTGTTTTTCCGGCACCAATTACAGCTCACGGTTCAATGCTAATGGTCGCAGCCCACCGTTCCAGATTGTCGGGGCAGGAGAGCTCCCATCTCATTTGCTTATCGTCTCGACACTTTAGCAGCGCTGCTATTAATGAGGGATTGACTACACACACACACACACCACACACACACACACACACACACACACACACACACACACACACACACACACACACACACACACACACACACACACACACACACACACACACACACACACACACATAGAGCAAATGAGAGCCAGTTTCAGCTACTTTGTGCACTAATGAGTTGAAGATGAAGATAGTTGACAGTTAAATGTCCATATTAACGATTCCCAAATGTAGTAAGGGAGTAAGGGAGGAAAAAGCCATGAAAAATACAGTGTTTTTGTGTGAATTTGTTTGGATATAGCCTAAAATATACATGAAAATATACACTCTGATCTGTAATAAATATTTAGAAAATATATCTGCAGTCCAAGATCTGTAAAACATATTAAAAACCATTGCAAGCATCGTACATTTATTTTGCAAAATTGGCGAATGTGCCTGAACTAAAAATAGGCCTAATATGTCTAAAGTCGATGATCTTTATAAATACTTTAAATTCATGTTACATATTAGTTAAGTATTCACTGAATTAACAGTGTGCCTAAAGCCAGTGTGAGGAGTGCATTATCTCTATGGTCTTAAATCTATCTATTCTATTCATATGCATGCTTGGTGCAAGTTTCCAGAACCCTCTAGAGGAGGCCTAGTTCTGTACAATGGCACGGAGACCACTTCAAAAGGTACTGGGAGGGGGGGGGGGGGGTGGAGCGGCCATCAGCTCCGATAGGTGCATCACGACGGAGACGGATAGATATCGGCGACCGACGGGACCTCGTTTCGGCCGTGGAGTGCGAAGGAGTACTCTCACTGGTATCGCCGCCACTGAGTCGAGGAAGAGAAGTCGGCCCAAGTAGGCCGGCTGACGGGCATGCGGGGGGGGGAAGCCGAGAGCTTTCCTCCCCATTGATACTGCAGTAGTTGAGGAGGCCAAACAGGGAGATGTGCTCTTTATCGCCGCCGCCGGCCGCCCTGGTGTCTCGTCGCGCTGCTTTCTCTTCACGTCGCTTACCTCCGAGGGGGCTCAGAATCGCTCAGTCGTCGTCGAGATGGAAACTCTTGCGCGCTTTGAGAAGGTTCGCTCCGCACCCAGGGCCCACGGAGAGCGACCGAATTGGCGAGGCGCCGGCATCCGTAAGCTACGACGGCCCATAACGGCGAAGCAGAGAAATGTCCCGTTTTTTGCCTCGAGAGAAGAGGAATGTGAAAGTAAGCATCCTTGAGGTCTGAGGGAAAAAAACAACAGCAAACAAATATGTTTCGGAAGTGGCAGCACTTTTACAAACACGTTCAAAGGACGACTTCCCAGACGGCACCGCGCAAACAAACCATCTGGCCGCGTCACTTTATGACTGTGTGTGTGTGTGTGTGTGTGCGCGCATCACTCGGTAAAACTAATTTAGCTCGCTGGCCGACCTTCCCGAGTCGGCCCGGGAAAAAGCGAGTATAAGTGAGTTCCGTAGTTCCCGTCGTGTGAGATTGCGTCTGTAATTGATTCGGACAGACGGCGACGAACGTTCCATCGTGTGATTTGGAATTAGCAAACATCCCGGGAAGATAACGATCAAGTGTTGTTCGGAAAGCAGTTTGAGTCATTTCCAATGCAGAACAAAGGGACGGTGATTATGATCCTGCCGCTGACTGCTGCACATAATGGGTTTGTCAGGATGTGTGCTGACCCATTTAAAGCAGCGTCACCAATAAGTCATTATGAATGTAACGAGTTATGTTTCATATCACAGAGGAGATGAATTGTAGATGACTCTTCCTCTTGGCTTCCTGTAGCTTGAAAACGTGAATAATCAACATGTGTGTGCCTGTTTGTATATATTATTATTATTATTGTTATTATTATTGGTGTGAATGCTGAGAAGCATTCACAACATATGTTATTCTACTTATTTATTTTTCTTATTATTATTATTCCGCCGCATTTTTTGCCGGCCTTCTTCTCCCACAGTTTTCAACGTAGAAACTCCGTTCAAAGTTTAAAAGATTCAGCTCAATTAGGAATCGTGAGCTATATCTTTTCTTATTCATACCCTTCATACTTTCTGAAATATTCAACATTTTCCAGCAATTTTTCCCCATTGAAATGAATGGGGGGGGATGTTTTCCAAACCCACTCATATTCAACCTCTTCCCATTCATTCATACATTCAGGTAGAAACTCCATTCAAACATTAAAACGTTCAGGACACTTGGATGAATTCACACATGAAAAATGTTAATATTTAATATATTTAATCAAAATATTTTCTCTCTCTTGGAATCCATCGGATAAAGTTTACAGGAATAATGACAGAAATTGTCCGAAAAAAAGTGATAAGGGGGACCATTACAACAGCATTCACACCGCAATTTCTTCAGAAATGGCCTTTTCTAGTTATTAATATTATTGTATGGGCGGCAGTAGCTCAGGAGGTCAGAGCGGTTGTCTGGCAACAGGAAGGTTGCTGGTTTGATCCCCGGGCTCCTCCTCCTCCTAGCTAAGTGTGGAGGTGTCCCTGAGCAAGACACCACCTAACCCTAACTGCTCCTGACGTGTTGGTTGTTACCTTGCATGGTTGACACCGCCGTCGGTGTATGAATGGGTGAATGTGAGGCAATATACTGTGAAGTGCTTTGGATAATTATAGTTCAGTAGTAGAGTACAGTATATCCCATCCAGTCATCCTCTGTAATCATATTTGCTCTCCCTTGCCTTGCCTGCTATTAGCGCAGTCATTTCAATGTCGTTATTTCATTTTATTTTCAATTAAAACGCCATCGTCCACATGAACAGGAGACAATTCACATCAACATAATTAACCCAAGCAAGCAATTACCCGGGAATGGGACATACGACCACAGCACGCGTTGGCGATGCGCATTCAGTCAATTAGCAGCACAAGCAGTTCGGCACAATAGATCCTTTTTCACAGACGGTCAGCAGCAGGTTAAAGACATTTCCCGTTCCTGTCAATTGAACGTTTTATATTTATGTCCGTCGCGGCACCAGCATGGTCCATCATGTATATTGACTGGATTATTTGTGTCTCTACTTGTGCACTGCCAGACCTAAACATGGCAACGCCGGTTCCGTTTCCCGGGTCCCGCGGTGTAAATTAGACGCTTTCTTGGCGTCGGGGCGATATTTCTTCAAGGAGCCGACAGCAGGGACCGCGGTACGCAACGGAAGGCTATATTAAGGACGTCTACTGCTACCAACGAGGCAAAAGTGTGTCTGTATTGATTGGATGCTCACATCTGAACGTGTTTGCCACACATACTGTACGTCCAGAGACCACATCCGCACACACACACACACACATGCGTCACAAAAGCTGCATAATGAGAAACACAGCAGCACAGAGTCAAGCTAATGTTTGACTCTCGTGTCATCAATTTCACTGTACTTACGACCTTGCACGCTGGCGCACACACACACACACACACACACACACACACACACACACACACACACACACACACACACACCACACACACACACACACCACACACACACAGACACACATGCACGCGTAAATGCAGACAAACACACGCACACTCTCACATGTCACGCGTACGCAAACAAACACACAAATACACGCATGTATAAATGCACACAAACACAACATCACACGCACGTTCTCACAAGTCACACACGCACACACACACACACACACACACACACACACACACACACACACACACACACACACACACACACACACACACACACTGCATCCCATCACAGAGTGTTACCTCACCCACTGAGGACAACATTCATCAAAGTCAGGCAGCGTTTTGCCAGCGGTGCACTTCTTCCTCCTCCTCCTCCTCCTCCTCCTCCTCCCGCTCCCGGGACCACATGACCATTTCAGTCGGTGTCCGGCGACACCGCTGGGTGCCTGAGCCCAGTGTCACACACACACACACACACACACACACACACACACACACACACACACACGCGCACACACACATAAATAAATGCACACAAACACACACACACACACACACACACACACACACACACACACACACACACACACGTGCAAACACACACACACACACACACATAAATACACACAAACACACAACCACATGCGCACTCTCACAAGTGAGGCACACAGGCAAACGCACACACACACACACACACACACACACACACACACACACACACACACACACACACACACACACACACACATGCCAGTAACACACACACACATGCCATTTGGCGGGCGCCCAATCCGTTCGCCCAATTGTGTCAATATTTGGACCTAAATATTATGTATGTCTTGAGATTTTAGCTCCAAATATTGGCACAAAAGCTTTGCCTGAAGGCTGAATTCAAGTTAGTTCCGGTACCGTACACACACACACACACCACACACGCACACATACACACACACACGCACCAGACCACGCTATCATTAAAGGTGCTATTGATGCAGTGTCACACTCCCCCATCCCCGCCTCCATTCCATTCCAGTGGTTGTCAGATTGTGGCGCAACCTGCACATACCATGTGACAGTGGATTGAGACTCAGACAGACGCGGTCATGTGATTCAAGCGATGAATCCTTCGTGGTCGAGTCGTGGTTACTTTGGTACCAGAGTGAAGCCGGAAACTTAATGTCAATCTCAGCGATTTTTGGTACGCTAACTGGCAACGACAAAGACTCTTGATGGCTGATACCATGTGATACCCACGTCATCACGCTATTGGCTCACAAGCCTTGTTAGAAGCGGGAACCAAACGTCGGACATCTTACGCAGAGATGAACAAAACATTCATTTGGACCCGTCAAATTTCTTTTGAAATGATTAATTCACAATATTTTCATCGTCGGAAAAGCAATGCTGTATTTTTTTTCAACTTGGAGGATGTGTTCATAAAAATGTTATGAACAGCGCCTTTAATTTGTGATTTGTTAAAACACTTACATGCATTCGTTCACACTCATTCATGGCGTCGTTAAAACAGTTCATAAAATGGCTTATTTCTTCCGGTCTTGTATAAAAGCGGTAATAGCTGAGTGACGTTATGAATATTGGCAGAAATTACTCGACGACAACGTTGACACACGTGAAGGGGAACACAAACATGTTTAAAAAAAAAACATAGACTGCTCTTAATTCTCAAACGCCGCATCAGTGAATATATCAGCGGGGGGGGGACGCGCTCGCAGTAAACACAGCTGTGAAGGAGCTTCGTTATTTATGGCCGCGATAAATCACCGCCGTCTAACAGCACCCTCGAGAGCCACGGGCCCATCCCGCATATCTCAGGTGGTCACACACACACACACACACACACACACACACACACACACGACACACACGCGTGCGTCACAGGAAAACACAGAGTAGAGTAGAGTAGCATCGGACACTTGATTTAAGGTGCACATACATGTCACGGACTCTATAGTCCTTTTTTTTATCAGCAGGCCCAGATCGCAAAAAACAAAGGAAATCTCGCCGCGTGATTTATCGCCCGGAGTTAGCCGGCGGACGCGCGGTAACCTTGACACGGTGCGGTGGCGGTGTGGACGTGTAAATCACGGTTTTGGACAAAAAAAAAGGATGTATACCAAATGTGTTTGACCCTGTGTTAAACAAAGGACGCTTGAAGAAGCCCTTGACATGTATTAAATGACTAATTATGTTTCAGCGGAGGAGTCTGGAAAATCCAATAAGTCATTTAATGGGGTAACCTCGACGATTTCAGGCTTGGTGCTCTCTGGCGACACCTGTGGCGAGAGTTTGTAATTGCACCCAAGACAGTGTTGCGTCGGTGACGTCGGTCGGCTGGCGGTTGTTTCATTCATGGCGGCTGCTCCGTACGTTTACTCGAGCAGAGACCGAAAAAACAGGCCGTGAAAGGAAAGGCGTGAAAGGCGGTCCGTAATATAAAAAAATACTGCAAATGAACCACAGGCTAAGTCACCATTGTGTTAACACGTTCGGCGACAGACAGTGGCTTTATAGACATTTATTTACAGGAAAAAATCCTCGAGATTACCACTTCAAGGAGTGAATACGTTCTTATCCAAAGTGACCTCGCATAAGACTTCAGAGTCATGTCACCAAGGAGCTGCTATAGGGCCTTCAGTACGTCGGCATAGTGTCTCTCTTAAGAATATGTGTTTAAGTCGGCTGTGTTCACGATCAGGGATTGAACCCAGAACCCAGTAGCTTTTCAGTTTGGAGTCAAACACTATCCCCCCGCTTGCACGCCTATATCAACGAGGGGGGGAAGGAGGACAGCCAACGAGCATTAAACGAGACATTGGCTGGCGAATGAAACGCAAAAAAAACGCACGGGATGTTTCTTCCAACCGTGACTCATCTCGTCCTCCTATTTATTTATTTCTTTATTTCTCTCGTTCTTTATTTTTTCCGTCTCGCCTTTCTTCTTTCCCCTTCTTTCAATTTGTCTTTAAGCCGATAGCTGCTGCGGCAAAAAAAAAAAATGGCGAGCGGCTGACCTGGATGCGGGTGTGTGCACACAGGTACAGACCAAAAGCCAATTTCAGATGTGTCATTGGCGCTGACATCGCCAGCTTTTCTGTGACAGCCACCGCTGCTGGTTTGATCCCCGGGTTCCTCCTAGCTAAGTGTCGAGGTGTCCCTGAGCAAGACCACCTAACCCTAACTGCTCCTGACGTGTTGTTGTTACTTGCATGGTTGGCCACCGCCGTCCGGTGTATGAATGGGTGATGTGGAGGCAAATACTGTAAAACGGCTTTGGATAAAGCGAGTATATAAATGCAATTCATTTAGCATGAACAATGAACAGAGAAGAAACCGCGTAAGAAAGAAAGCAGAAACTTAAACCAAGCTGCTCGTAGGGTTTATGAATAACGCAGTGGTAGCAAAGTAGACATCAAGTGAACAACCGTGAGCGAGAGGTCAGGCATGTGTCAATTAAATGAAGTGCCAAACATTCTCGTAATGTGTCAGTCGTCTGGCTCTTATATATATACAGTATATACTGTAATATATATATATATATATAGTATATACTGTACATACCAGTAATACCAGTATGTGTGTGTGTGTGTCAATGTGTCATGTGTCACGCCCATGAAGCTGTTTACTGTTCTAATACAGTTGATGCAATTGAGCTCAGGGGTCAAGCGGCATTAAGATCCTGACACCAGCAGCCGCGGGGGGTGTTGTGGGTGGTGGTGTGGTGGGGGGTGTGATGGAGGGGGTGGGGGTGTTGGGTGTTGGGTGGTGGTGGGCGGGGGTGCGATCATTCAATCTGACAGGAATGCGTCGTGAGTCAAGGAAGGCGTCCACCGATGGCAATGGCACACTATCAGTACACACACACTGCTCTAGCCCAGTTAAGGCTGAATACAAACAACGTGGTAACGTTCAGGGTTGAACTGATTAATGAGAATCAGAATGACAAACAGCTTTATTGCCTTCGTGTTTGCAAACCAGGAACGTGCTTTTGTGCAATTGGTGCCTAACATTGAACATTGGACATTAAACTGGGGAAAAACACAGGAATTCAAAAAATATATATATTACAAATATATTAAAAAATAAGCAATAAAAAGGTGCATAACATAACCCTGCATGTATTCAACAGAAGTCGGATAAGGATGAGGTTATCTATGAGGTAGTGTCTTCTTAACCAGTTTGGCTCTGGGAGGGAGGTGGGAGGCGGGGGGACGTTTTTTGTCTTTACTGTGTTTCAGTGTTTACATGGCAGTTATAAAAACTGGGTTATTGCCTTTAACCAGGTTAAAATCTGTGTTTTTGTGTGTGTGTGTGTGTGTGTGTGTGTGTGTGTTGTGTCCGGCATGTGTGCTGTTGCCCACACCATGTTGAGGAACCCCACCCCCCCACACACCCACCCCCCAGAGCCTCGAGGGCCGATTTGCGTGGGCCGCCCCCCTGATCCAGATGCTGGGACCGGGGGATGCCACTCGACCCCCCCCCCCCCCCCCCGACCCCTCCCTTCCCCCTGGGGTAGAGCAGGGGGCTCCAGGATTGATCCATTGAGCCGTAAAACCAACGGTAGTTTTATGAGTTGCTCTGCTTTTTAGTATGACGGCAGTAAATCACTCATTCTGAGGCTGTGGAGGAGGCGGCGGCACGGACACGCGTTGAGGCCGCTCGGGGTTCTGATCCGGGACGGGGTTCGTGGTTATTTATGTATTTATTTGCGCCGGGTTATTCTTGACGAGATGCACGCGGGTACAGAATGTTCACCATACCTCTAAAGACAGTAGGCCTACGGAGAATGCGTAGGCCTACTCTTGACGTAATCTGTATCTTTCGCGTGTTTTGCCGTCAGCGGTGGAGTTTATGCAAATATACATCGACTACTATAATGTTATAATCCCACATATAACACACACACACACACACACACACATAAAGGAGCGCATTACATAACAGCCCACATATGTACGCACATGTACACAACCATTCGTTTCGGTTAAGTTGATCTTCACGTCGGAGACACACGTGCAAATAAAAAACGTCACCGACATTCACAGATATTAAATTGGCATCGCGTTAGGCACCAACCTGGCAACGCGAAGCAAGCTACAGCTACGAGGTCGTCGCTATGCCCACCCGCTATCTCCATTTCCACTGGAGAAGACCTTCTCCGTCTCGCTCTTTACTTTAATTACCGCCTTCGACTGCGGACCGTCCATCGATGCGTTGTGACATTTAATATCGTCCGGGGTTACGATGTCAGCCCTGACCGGCGCTAGTGACCGAGCACGCGATGCATTATATCGTGGCTATAAGGACACAGAGAGAGAGGAGGAGGCTAACTTAGCAAGCGTATGTTCGGGATAGACAGCATATTCTTGGTGCATAGCTGCCGGCCATAACACTTTGAGTGTGTGTGTGTCTCTGTGTGTGTGCGTGTGCGCTTGTGTGTGTGTGTGTGTGCGTGTGTGTGTGTGTGTGTGTGTGTGTGTGCGGCCAATTATAAAAAATGCTTATGAAGTCGATGCTCTATAATTTGTCGTAGAGTCGCTATAACCACCGCCTCGAATGAAACGATTGTGGTCTTCTCTTCTCCTCTCCTCTCTCTCTCTCTCTCTCTCTCTCTCTCTCTCTCTCTCTCTCTCCTCTCTTTTCTCATCCCCCTCTCCAGTTTTCGTTCTCTGTCCCCCGACATCCGTTACAGATTTTGCAGTATCTCGAGCATGGACAGTAACGGGCGGCAATTGCGCCACGCTTGTCAGCTGGCGGATGATTCATAAAACGGAAACGCCACGGCTCATATAGCCGGAGCGCCTCCCCCCCCCACCCCCCCCCCCCCCCCCCGTCACCCCCCACACACTCACGCACACACACACACACACACGCACACACACACACACACACACGCGCGCGCGCACGACGGCGCAGTGTGCTTGATGTAGGATAATGACCGCAGGGGTAGATTGTGTCGGACTCGTCAAGGTTTCCCTCCACAACACGCCTGGAGCGGAGGAGGGGGAGGGGTCGAGGGCGGGGGGGGGCGTGGGGGCGGGGCGTGGAGGGCGGAGGGCGGGGTCAAATCTGTAATTGGAATTTAAGACGCTGACAGGCGGGCTTGTTACCACGCAGACCTTGGGCGTGGAAAAAAAAGGTAAATGACCGTGAGGAATGAGGAGGGTGTGGACGGTGGAGACAGTGTATATATATATATATATATATATACTGTATATACAGTATATACTGTATATACAGTATATACTGTATATATATATACTGTATATGAGGCGACATGTTTAAGAGTGGCTCATTCTTGATTCTTAACCATGTATTTAGCTTTCTTTTGGGTTTCAACGCTTTAATTTGCTTTCCTCCCACAAAAACTCCTTTTAAAATCGGGATCGGCCCTAATATTTCATGAGGTAGTCGATCATCATTAGTGTTCATTAGCTCCGTTTAATGAAGAACAAACAGCGACGGGTTAATTCCCCGCACAAAGCCAACGCACAGACTTTGATATTGCATTAGCGCGCTTCAGTAGCCACATTACACACACACACACACACACACACGCTCCCTTAGATGTTCCCTTTTGTGCCTAATTCCCACCAGAAACACTTCAGCTCGCGTTTTCTCTCTCTCTCTCTCTCTCTCTCTCTCTCTCTCTCTCTCTCTCTCTCTCTCTCTCTCCCGCAGTCGGATTGTTAATTGATTTCAAACGAACGCAGGTCTCTTTGAAATGTTGATCCGCTTGTGTGTGTCTCGAAGCCGCCCATCCACCACCCCCCGTCCTCCATCCATCCCACCCTCCCAAGCCCGAGATATTAACAAGATTGACTGTCGGTTCCCCCTTTCCCCGGCTCGGCTGTTGAGGGAGCGTTATGAGCGAGCGGTGCTGAAGGGTAGGTTAATACTGTACCTTCCTTCCCCCGGCGAGGGGAGGGGGAACGGTTTAATAGCCGCGGGATTACATGACGAAGGAGCAGAGCTGCTCAACCTCCAGTCGTTCAAGTCGTCAGTCCCAAAGACGTCTATTTTAGTGCAAACGGCCCGACTCCATGTGTCACACCGCGGACCTGCCCGAGGTAGCGACTGTAGAAAGGTGGAGGTCGGAAA
>PIJE02002361.1:10000-27072 GCA_002895965.2 Coryphaenoides rupestris | reverse complement strand
ATGCGCATTCAAGTCAATTAGCTGCACAAGCAGTTCGGCACAATAGATCCTCTTTCACAGACGGTCAGCAGCAGGTTAAAGACATTTCCCGTTCCTGTCAATTTATCGCGGCACCAGCACGGTCCATCATGTATATTGACTGGATTATTTGTGTCTCTACTTGTGCACTGCCAGACCTAAACATGGCAACGCCGGTTCCGTTTCCCGGGTCCGCTGGCGTGTAAATTAGACGCTCTGCTTTTCGGGGCGATATTTCTTCAAGGAGCCGACAGCAGGGACCGCGGTACGCAACGGAAGGCTATATTAAGGACGTCTACTGCTACCAACGAGGCAAAAGTGTGTCTGTATTGATTGGATGCTCACATCTGAACGTGTTTGCCACACATACTGTACGTCCAGAGACCACATCCGCACACACACACACACACATGCGTCACAAAAGCTGCATAATGAGAAACACAGCAGCACAGAGTCAAGCTAATGTTTGACTCTCTGTTCATCAATTTCACTTGTACTTACGACCTTGCACGCTGGCGCACACACACCACACACACACACAACACACACACAGACACACACCACAACACAGACACACATGCAGGCGTACGCAAGAAACACACAAATACCGCATGTATCAATGCAACAAACACAAATCACACGCACGTTCTCACAAGTCACCACACACACACCACACACACACACACACACACACACACACACACACACACACACACAATTGCACACACAACCACATGTACACTCACAAGACACACATACACAGACACACACACATTAATGCACACAACGACACACATGCTCTCACAAGTCATGCGCGCGCACAAAAGCACACAAATGCACACACACACACACACACACACACACAAATGCACACAAAACACACGCACACTCTCACAAGTCATGCACACCACACACACACACACACACACACTTTCACACGTCATGCACCACACACCACACACACACACACACACAACACTGCATCCCATCACAGAGTGTTACCTCACCCACTGAGGACAACATTCATCAAAGTCAGGCAGCGTTTTGCCAGCGGTGCACTTCTTCCTCCTCCTCCTCCTCCTCCTCCTCCCGCTCCCGGGACCACATGACCATTTCAGTCGGTGTCCGCGACACCGCTGGGTGCCTGAGCCCAGTGTTCACACACCACACACACACACACCACACGCACACACACGCGCACACACACACACCACACGCGCACACACACATAAATAAAATGCACACAAAACACACACTCACACAAGTCACAAGTCACACACACACACACACTCACGCACACACACGTGCAAAACACACACACACACACACACACATAAATACACACAAACACACAACCACATGCGCACTCTCACAAGTCAGGCACACAGGCAAACGCACACGCACACACACACACACACACACACACACACACACACACACAGACACACAGACACACAACACAACACATGCCAGTAACACACACACACATGCCATTTGGCAGGCGCCCAATCCGTTCACGCAATTGTGTCAATATTTGGACCTAAATATTATGTATGTCTTGAGATTTTAGCTCCAAATATTGGCACAAAAGCTTTGCCTGAAGGCTGAATTCAAGTTAGTTCCGGTACCGTACACACACACACACACACACAACCACACACACATACACACACACACGCACGCAATGACCACGTATCATTAAAGGTGCTATTGATGACATTCGGCACGCCGTGTCACACTCCCCATCCCCGCCTCCATCATCCTTAGTGGTTGTCAGATTGTGGCGCAACCTGCACATACCAGTCAGTGGATTGAGTCAGACAGACAGGTCATGTGATCAAGCGATGAATCCTTCGGTGGTCGAGTCGTGGTTACTTTGGTGCCAGAGTGAAGCCGGGAACTTAACGTCAATCTCAGCGTTTTTTTTTTTGGTACGCTAACTGGCATCGACAAAGACTCTTGATGGCTGATACCATGTGATACCCACGTCATCATGCTATTGGCTCACAAGCCTCGTTAGAAGCGGGAACCAAACGTCGGACATCTTACGCAGAGATGAACAAAACATTCATTTTGGACCCGTCAAATTTCTTTTGAAATGATTAATTCACATATTTATTTCATCGCGGAAAAGCAATGCTGTATTTTTTTTCAACTTGGAGGATGTGTTCATAAAAATGTTATGAACAGCGCCTTTAATTTGTGATTTGTTAAAACACTTACATGCATTCGTTCACACTCATTCATGGCGTCGTTAAAACAGTTCATAAAATGGCTTATTTCTTCCGGTCTTGTATAAAAGCGGTAATAGCTGAGTGACGTTATGAATATTGGCAGAAATTGCTCGACGACAACGTTGACACACGTGAAGGGGAACACAAAAAAACATAGACTGCTCTTAATTCTCAAACGCCGCATCAGTGAATATATCAGCGGGGGGGGACGCGCTCGCAGTAAACACAGCTGTGAAGGAGCTTCGTTATTTATGGCCGCGATAAATCACCGCCGTCTAACAGCACCCTCGAGAGCCACGGGCCCATCCCGCATATCTCAGGTGGTCACACACACACACACACACACACACACACACACACACACACACACGCACACACACAGGAAAACACAGAGTAGAGTAGAGTAGCATCGGACACTTGATTTAAGGTGCACATACATGTCACGGACTCTATAGTCCTTTTTTTTATCAGCAGGCCCAGATCGCAAAAAACAAAGGAAATCTCGCCGCGTGATTTATCGCCCGGAGTTAGCCGGCGGACGCGCGGTAACCTTGACACGGTGCGGCGGCGGTGTGTACGTGTAAATCATGGTTTTGGACAAAAAAAAAGGATGTATACCAAATGTGTTTGACCCTGTGTTAAACAAAGGACGCTTGAAGAAGCCCTTGACATGTATTAAATGACTAATTATGTTTCAGCGGAGGAGTCTGGAAAATCCAATAAGTCATTTAATGGGGTAACCTCGACGATTTCAGCTTGGTGCTCTCTGGCGACACCTGTGGCGAGAGTTTGTAATTGCACCCAAGACAGTGTTGCGTCGGTGACGTCGGTCGGCTGGCGGTTGTTTCATTCATGGCGGCTGCTCCGTACGTTTACTCGAGCAGAGACCGAAAAAACAGGCCGTGAAAGGAAAGGCGTGAAAGGCGGTCCGTAATATAAAAAAATACTGCAAATGAACCACAGGCTAAGTCACCATTGTGTTAACACGTTCGGCGACAGACAGTGGCTTTATAGACATTTATTTACAGGAAAAAAATCCTCGAGATTACCACTTCAAGGATGTAATGATATGATGTTCTTTCCAAAGTGACCTCGCATAAGACTTCGGAGTCATGTCACCAAGAGCTGCTATAGGGCCTTCAGTACGTCGGCATAGTGTCTCTCTTAAGAATATGTGTTTAAGTCGGCTGTGTTCACGATCAGGGATTGAACCCAGAACCCCAGTAGCTTCAGTTTGGAGTCAAACACTATCCCCCGCTTGCACGCCTATATCACGAGGGGGGGAAGGAGGACAGTCAAGAGCATTAAACGAGACATTGGTGCGAATGAAACACAAAGAAAACGCACGGGATGTGACTCATCTCGTCCTCCTATTTATTTATTCTTTATTTCTCTCGTTCTTTATTTTTTCCGTCTCGCCTTTCTTCTTTCCCCTTCTTTCAATTTGTCTTTAAGCCGATAGCTGCTGCGGCAAAAAAAAAAAAATGGCGAGCGCGCGACCTGGATGCGGGTGTGTGCACACAGGTACAGACCAAAAGCCAATTTCAGATGTGTCATTGGCGCTGACATCGCCAGCTTTTCTGTGACAGCCACCGCCGGGTGGGTGGCGTTGGCTGGGGGGGGGGGGCGGATAGCGGGGCGGGGGGGAGGGGCCTACCTTAATCAATGGCTGTGCCGGTATTGCCTCAGCTTGCATCGTGTGTTACACCTCTGGAACGTATTATATTCGTATTAAACACAAACAAACAAACAAACAAACGGCGAGAAAACGCACCGAGTTGCACCAAAAATAAAACACAGATTATATTCCCGCCGGGTTCTTTTTTTGGAACCCTCTTTAACACGAGCGCCGTGGTAAAGCGTCGACAATAATGTGCGATCGCAAAAGAAGGTGAATCCGTTCTCTCCGTTTTTTAAATGCCTTTGAATAATCCTTGAAGCCCCCCGGCGAGGGAGGGGGAACGGTTTAATAGCCGCGGGATTACATGACGAAGGAGCAGAGCTGCTCAACCTCCAGTCGTTCAAGTCGTCAGTCCCAAAAGACGTCTATTTTAGTTGCAAACGGCCCGACTCCATGTGTCACACCGCGGACCTGCCCGAGGTAGCGACTGTAGAAAGGTGGAGGTCGGAAAATAAGAGACACACATAGACATAAACACACACAAACGCACACAAACACAATAGTTTTACAGGCACAGCTGAGCCAGTTTTTACAAATACTTTAACTTCGGACGACGATACTATCTACCGTCGTGCTGTTGCCGGTGTTTTCCGCCCGGGCCTTGACACATTTTACCGTCCTGTTCCCGCGTCCGTAAAACGATATCCTGGTATCAGTTGTCTACCGGGCCGCCTGAATCCATGTGAACGCTGCGTTTGGCGTCTACATGGCAGTAAGACAAACCTCGAGTCATTTCCATGACCACGACACAACCGACACACACACACACACACACACACACACACACACACACACACACACAGAACCAAGTCATTTTCTTTGTATTTAACCCGAATGAGCGACCCGCACGGTATCGTCTGTTTAAAGTTGGCCAAAAATCGGTGCCGATCTGTGACAAGAAGTTGTTTTATGGCCTTGTATACAACACTGGGAGCTTATTTCTTATTTTTTCAACCTGTTTCTCACTCACCGCTCACTCACTCAGTGCGAGAGAAACCTGGGAAGGCGTTGGAGTGCCTGTGGCTCAGCCGTTCCTCCATATCCCGACATCAGGTTTTCTGACAAACTGAATCCAGGAAGAAAAAAAAACGAAGCGAAATCTGTTAGCTTTTACTACACCCCAGTCCCCACCACCACCACCACCACCACCACCGCCGCCGCCGCCGCTCTGCAGTTTATCGACCTGATTGCTTCTAACTCCACATGTGTAAATCTGCCTGACTGCTCCGAGCGACGCAAGTGTTTCAGCTTCCACCTTCGGGATGATTTATTTCAGAGATTTTCAGAGAGGATGGTAAAAAAAAAATTGCTCCGTAAACACCATTAACAATGACAAGATGTGGTTGGCTGTGGTTTCACCCCGAACGCACCCCGACAACGAAAACAACAATATGACGTCGAAACATCCAAATGTGTGCTTTTATCCCCGTCTTGGGGTGGGGGGGGGGGGGGGGGGGGGGGGGATTGAATTGAAAGTCCAGCTATGTGCTAAACTGGACTAAACACCGCAGCACAACGACAGCCCAAAGCACTGAGGTTACCAGCACCAGGGGGAGAGTCTGATGCCTCGCGGGTCCAGGGAGTGTTCACCAGACCGGGCAGCAGCACCATGCCGCTATACTCCACCCAAATGTGTCGTCATTCAAACAATTGGGGGTTGAGCCATGCCTTTCTTTAGGAGCTTATTCTGGCCCTGCGATGGACTGCATATGTGCCAAAACAAATCTGTGCGTAGAATGGCATAGTACATCTTCCTACTGTGAGCGTCAGTCAGTGCATGTTTAATTGTAAAACAGGAACATAATTATGTATTGTGACATGAGTATGAGTGTATTATGAGTATTGCAATAAGTCAATGAAGTCAATGGGCCTACCCCGTCTTTAAGATAAGATAAGATAAGATACAACTTGATTAATCTTCTTGTGCCAGAGGTGCCATAGCAATAGAATAATAAACAATAGAGAAATAAACAGTAGAATAATGCAAATAAAATAACACATTTACAAATGTACAGTGAGCCTAAGGTAAGATAGGATATTCAGTCAGTCAGCAAAACAAGTTGACAATAATTGAAGTGTAATAAAAGGGTAATAATAATAATAATGGTGAGAGGAAGTATTGCACATGATATAAAAAAATTAAGAATATTGCACATAATGATGAAAGGTAATGATAATTATTTAGCGCGTGCCCTCTTCACCCTGATTCTTCAAACCCCTCATTTTGGTGTTCAAAACGCTAAAGACTAAAGTAATACTCTGTCAGAGTCTATTCTGCTGCCACTCAAAGTCAGATTAAAGGCCCCCATTGCTTTCACAATGAAACGTCGTTTAATTCTCCATTCAAACGACGTCCACAATGGGAGTTGAAACAATGTTTGTCATTTATAAATCATCAAACGATCGTTTCTGTGTGTATCCGTCTTCCGCATCAAAAAACGAATTCATGAATAAATTCACATTTTGTAGTCGCACGACATTTAGTCGACGCTAACACCCTTTTTAGAATTGTTTCGTCAAATCTAAAATTCAAATGAACAAACGGCTCATTTTATAGTTACAATAATTACTGTGTTGACTCTCACAGAATATTAATGGATTTCAAATCGGTGCAAACAGTCGCCTGCCAAACAGTTTTGCACTTCCAACTTCCCGACTGCCAGGTAGACAAATAACTCCAATAAAATCCACCACTCTTCTGTGTGTAATCTAATCTACGAAGTATTTAGTATTTAGTACTTTCCAGGTTTGATTTGGTACATATTAATTAACTTAACCCTAACATGAATATTGCGATGAATCCCATCATTCACACTAACATGCCAACTCCGCACATACAAGCCCTATATGCGGTGGCTAACCGCTAAGCTAATGTGTTGCTGTTACTTCCACAGCAAACAGTGGCGGGGTGGGAGAGTGGACGGGTCCTCCGAGCCTCATTTACATTACAGGAGTGTCAGTTCCACGGCATAAATATCAAGTTATAATATCAAATGAATAACGAGCCATGATTGAACACCCGGCGATTGTTTTCAGCTTTTTATTTGGACGACTTTGACGCCGGTATCCTCTCCCCGCACGTGAGGAGACCACCTAGCATTCTGCTGATGGACCCGCACCAACAAACCAATAAATCAGTTGACAACAACATCAATCTTGCCCTTTACCACCACCCACTGCACAGCACCTTGAAGACACCCCCCCCCCCCCCCCCCCCACCACCACCGCTTCATCTCCCCACCCTCGCAGCTGCATCTTCTCCTTATCGACTTGCGCTCGGCCTTCGACAGAGCGTACGCCGTAAACCCATTCAGCCGTGGTCGTGAAGTACCGCGCGTGACCCTTGACCCCCGGGCGTCTGCCGCTGGATCTGCGACGAGCTCCCTCTGGGGAACGGCGGACAAAAGAGAGGGGTTTAAGGTTAAAGCCGGCCACCTAGGTTAGGCCATGCCGCTGGTATAATATGACGCTACGCTGTCTCAATTAACACGTTCGCGTTCCCATCAGAGCCTGGTCACAATCGTAGACGTGCTTTTCATTTTCCTTTTCCTTAGCATCCACGTCTCAGGCCCATAAAAAAAAATCCTGACGTGGATGAAGGCCAGAGGACTTCATCCACGTCAGGATCCACAAGCGATATTTTCCCTGGGGGGGGGGGGGGGAGAGACGTCTTGACTGATGGATCCAGGCCTGGCAGGCGTCGGCGTCAATGTCACCGCATGACTCTTCCATTGCCTGGATTCCATTGCTCTGAAGTGAGAAAGGGGGGGGGGGGGGGGGGAATACGGTGACAGATAAAGGCCTAGAAATCGTGGGGTTGGATATTGAACCAGTTGTGGACCAGAGCAGCGGGGTGGAGGAGACTTCCATTGTTGTCCCAGAAGAGAGTGAGGCTGATCTGGGCCCTCTCCTTCTGTGGGGGGGGGGGATGAGGATGTCTTGAAATACAAACCAATGGAGTGTATTGTAGGGGGACTAAGAAGGTTCGTGGATTACGCCATAGCGTCCACCCAGATGTACAATATGCCGGATAGATCAGCCTACCAGCCTATACCCAACTCCTGGCATAGGCCGATCTATCCGGCATACATCTGGGTGGACGTTCCCACTTGTGATGTCAATAAGCCGGAGATTCTGAAACGGCTCGCAATGGCTAATCGCGCTCACACCTGGGGGAAGAATAGGAGCCCTTTAATATATCAGTTTTATGGAACTGAGCGAACTGAACGACCTCGACCTCGGCGAAAAAAATACAAAGGTGGATATGTAAAACGTTCTCATGTTTAAAGACGGCGCTGTCGTTTGTTGTACATTATTAAAACAACCCTTAACAACCCCTTCCATAATTTTCCCCAAAGCCAAATTCACATGAATATTGTGAATATTCATAGGCGGCGACGTTGGTTTCCAAGTGTGGCCTCGGCCTTGATATCCTATCACCTCTCATCGTGCCCACAAAGCAGTGTTTAGCAGACCGTACGATAAATTGGCCGCTGTGTCCGTTATTATTTTATCAATCGTTCGTATCGTTGCGTTACGAACGACTACACACGCGGACACACAGTTGTCGCGGTGACACAGCGTCTCATTTACTTTGTCACATTTCCGATCAACGCAGCCGACAGACCCGAGCAATCAAACGCCGTCGCTCAGACGATGAAACCCGGTGTGCAGACATAACGCATACTTCACTAATTATTCATGCGTCTTGACCAAGGTTCTATCGCAGAACTGTCACGATCCTGAGGAGACACTGTTGTTGCTTATCTGCCGCGCGCCCGTGTGTGTGTGTGTGTGTGTGTGTGTGTGTGTGTGTGTGTGTGTGTGTGTGTTGTTGTGTTATCCTCCAAAGTGTACATTTAATGACCTGTCAGAATGGAAGGCAGAGCAAACGCTAGTGTGCGTGTCGCCTTGCTTATTGATGCGAGTGTGAATCTAAGCAAGTGATAATGTCTCTGTCTGGGAAACATTAGCACACACACACACACACACACACACACACACACACACACACACACACACACACACACACACACACACACACACACACACACACACACACACACACACACACAGGCCAATCCCAACACACCACCAGTGTATGTATGCACATGCATGGACACATACACACACACACACACACACACACACACACACACACACACACACACACACACACACACACACACACACACACACACACACACACAGGCCAATCCCAACACACCACCAGTGTATGTATGCACATGCATGGACACACACACACACACACACACACACACACACACACACACACACACACACACACACACACACACACACACACACACACAGGCCAATCCCAACACACCACCAGTGTATGTATGCACATGCATGGACACACACACACACACACACACACACACCACACACAGGCCAATCCTAACACACCACCAGTGTATGTATGCACATGCATGGACACACACACACACACACACACACACACACATTATTTAAGCGATGTACATTCTGTTGGTTTGCCATTCAAGCAAGACGGATTCTAAAATATCTGTTCAATATCTTATTCAGGTGTTTGTATATTTTTCAGAATCCGTTTTCGAAGGAAACCCAAAACATAGAGGAACAAATGCTGGAGCAGTTTTTTAAAAATAATAAAAGTGAATCAATCTCGATGACAGTGTACCAGACCGCCCATGATGTCTTTCACAATAGAATGATGAAATACGTGGAAATCATTAGCTTACTTTCTTTGATCGAATCTTAGAGGAAAAAAAAACCCACAAATAAAACAGCTGCGTGCCAAACAACCTTCGGTAAACCTCGTTTAATTTCAACGACATTACTTTATAAAGATGTTATCACGATACAGCTTCATTACTTTAATTGTGACATTAATGCCCCGCCATGCAAACCGTTTCTTTTTCATCAAATCATTTTGTACGAAGTATGAAATCAGTCAATCAGTTAGAATATGACATATTAATCTCAACTTAATTCAATACGAGTGAGCTAATACGATCTGGAACATTGCATTCCAATGTACTGGCCAGCGAACGTTTAGCGAGACTTAACAAGGCGGCATGACCTCCTGTTGCTAAGCCGCTATTAGACGACGGCTGTTCATTACCTGAGGTCAGATTACCCGCGGTCAGAGCCATCCGGTCATCAGCTTATCACGCCCCGGCCGCTCGGGAGAATCCAATAGCAACGCGCCGAGAGAGAGCGAGAGAACATCGTGTATCTGTGTACATAGTAATGATTCTGTCTCTGACTATCTGTCTGCCCCACCTTGTTGAGGACCTTGTAGTCGGGGACTTGGCAGGGAGGACTCTGTAGTGAGGACTCGGTAGTGAGGACTCAGTAGTGAGGACCCTGTAATCAGGGCTCGGTAGTGAGGGCTCTATAGTCAGGACTTGGTAGTGAGGACTCTGTAGTGAAGACCCTGTGGTCAGGACTCGGTAGTGAGGACCCTGTAGTCTGGACCTTGTAGTGAGGACTCGGTAGTGAGGACATAGTAGTGAGGACCCTGTAATCAGGGCTCGGTAGTGAGGACTCTGTAGTGAGGACCCTGTAGTCAGGACTCGGTAGTGAGGACTCTGTAGTCTAGACCTTGTAGTGAGGACCCGGTAGTGAGGACATAGTAGTGAGGGCTCTATAGTCAGGACTTGATAGTGAGGACATAGTAGTGAGGGCTCTATAGTCAGGACTCGGTAGTGAGGGCCCTGTAGTCTGGACCTTGTTGTGAGGACTCGGTAGTGAGGACCCAGTAGTGAGGACCCTGTAATCAGGGCTCGGTAGGCTCTATAGTCAGGACTCGGTAGTGAGGACTCTGTAGTGAAGACCCTGAAGTCAGGACTCGGTAGTGAGGACTCTGTAGTGAAGACCCTGTGGTCAGGACTCGGTAGTGAGGACCCTGTAGTCTGGACCTTGTAGTGAGGACTCGGTAGTGAGGACACAGTAGTGAGGACCCTGTAATCAGGGCTCGGTAGTGAGGGCTCTATAGTCAGGACTTGGTAGTGAGGACTCTGTAGTGAAGACCCTGTAGTCAGGACTCGGTAGTGAGGACTCTGTAGTGAGGACCCTGAAGTCAGGACTCGGTAGTGAGGACTCTGTAATGATGGCTCCGTAGTGAGGACTCGGTAGTGAGGACTCTGTCGTGAGGACCCTGTAGTCAGGACTCGGTAGTGAGGACCCTGTAGTCAGGTCAGGACTCGGTAGTGAGGACTCGGTAGTGAGGACTGTAGTGAGGACTCGGTAGTGAGGACTCTGTCGTGAGGACCCTGTAGTCAGGACTCGATAGTGAGGACCCGGTAGTCAGGACTCAGTAGTGAAGACCTGGTAGTAACTATGCCGCTGGCAGGATGTGGGGTGGACAACGTGAAGGATTATGCTGTAAAGTTTGTGTAACCAAGGATAAAATAAAAAAACATGACAGTGGACTTGGGATGGGTAGTGAAACACTTTCATATCGACCAAAAAAATAATAATAATTTGCTGACCTGTACAAAAAATCTACATTTTCTATTTCACTGCCGAACGACTACTTCAACAACGTTCACGCAAAGTATTCCAGCCTTTCGTTCCCCTGGAACACAGCGATGGTTCCTCAAAAGGTTCTTCTACCCTTTCCATTGAGAACAGGTGGCAGACAGGCCTTAGAAGCATGGTTGCTACGACGATAGATCAGTTCTCAGTGGGGCTCTCTATCACTCACATGTTGTCTCGTATCACTGAAACACACTCTTTTCAGCCACACTCGTGATGAATGCCCTCCGTCTCTGACCGTGTCACCGAGACCGAGCGAGGTTGATAATGGAGACACGGGTGCCTGGCAGGAAGACAACCTTGTCCCCTTGTCTCCAGGATCCCCATCCACACTCCCCCAACGGCACACCGGAGGAGAGAAGGGGTCGCCCTGGCTTATCTGAAGTCTGTACACACACATGAACGCATGAATACACACACACACAGCACACACACACACACACACACACACACGAGTGTGCATACACAAACACACACAAACATGTACAAATGTGAAATCTCTCTGCCTCTCTGTCACACACACACACACACACACACACACACACACACACACACACACACACACACACACACACACACACACACACACACACACACACACACACACACACACACACACACACACACACACACACACACACACACACACTCAAACAACACACACACACACACACGAATCTAACCTGAAACACACTCTCTCTTATTTACTTACACACACACACACACACACACACACACACACGCGCACACACACACACAGACAAACAAACACACACACAAATACAAATACAAATGCAAAACATGCGTTGCCAGCGCTGCCAATCTGCAACACGGTGAGTCAGCAGCACTCGGGGATGTGGCATCAAATGCCGCGACTTGATATGCAGGCATCTGCTCTGCGGCTTATCTTCACTGCTCAACTGTGCAGAGCAATCGCTGCTTGGCTGGCCCCTCACAACTAACTCCTCTCTCTCTCTCTCTCTCTCTCTCTCTCTCTCTCTCTCTCTCTCTCTCTCTCTCTCTCTCTCTCTCTCTCTCTCTCCCTCTCTCTCTGTCTCTCTCCCTGTATTATTTTCACCCTCGCTCGCCCGCTCCTCGACTTTCCCTGTAGCCGCGGCTTCATTGCTCTTAATTGCTATTTTGGAAAGACATTATGGGAATCATTTCCAATTACGTCCGCTGCAATCAAATGGATGATTTAGCCCTAATGTGGGAGACGGTCCAGTGCCACCCTAAATTGGGCGAGAGCTTAGCAAGTGCGACAAATGAGATCGGAGCAAAAGGGGGCGGGTTTCAAAGATCCGAAGAGAGAAAAACCAGAAGACGAAAAAGAAGAAGAAGAAGGGGGGAAAAGTGAGCCAATAACCTTAACCTTAATGAGGTACAGATATATGAAACTTTGTTATCGCTGAGCGAAAAGAAAAAAAGTTGACACTCAAAGCGGTTTCGCTTGATGTCCTCTGGAACTTGCTTCTTTTTCCTCTTTTTTGTCCTCCACGACCATATAAAGATTTTTATTTGGTTAGTCGGAGTCAATTTTCGATTGAGATAAGCGTCCTGTGTTATCGACTTCTCCTAAGCATCGCCTCGAGTCAGAAAGCAAAACTCTCTCTCTCTCTTTCTTGGGCTGTGGGTCTCCTCATTGCCACCCAATGAGGAGTAAAGTCATGTTAATACACTTTAAAAGTTGTTGCTCCCCATAACATCCAAGTCTTAAGTTGTCATTTAGCAAATTCTAAGAACAATTGGTTCCACACTGTAAGTGGGTCGTACTAGGCTATTGAAACAGGTGTTGTTGGGCTCATTGAAAACAATGGATTGATGGAAAACGGCCTTGGAGTGAGTCATTAGTCCCTGTGATTCTCTGTTCTAATCATCTATTGGGAAAATCGTGCGAGCCCTGCCCTTTTGTCCCATCTCGCTGGGAGCACAGTTGAAAATGTCACTGGGGATGTAGGAAATGATGCAGCCCGCGCAGTGACTCAAATGAGCTATTAAAATATTTATGGCCTTTGCAAGGTACCTTTTCAGGGTTTCCCCAGATGTGTGTCTGGTCTATAGACGTGCAGGATCTGTGGAAAGCAAAAGGGGGTTGGGGTTCATGATGTTTTCGGATAATTTTCATGAAGCATTATTATGCATCCTATCTGCTAATTATGGAGGGTCCTCGTCACCATATTATTATTCGAGGGATGATGTCCCTGCACTTATGACGCGTGTCATAAGTGACGCTTTAGCATCTCTGATGTGCACCGGATCCTCCATTCACAGGGGAGAAATGAATGAATTATGGTCCATTGATTTAGCAGACAGTTTGCGACTTGCAGTGAATACAGAAACAGGTCTTCTAGCAGCAAGTAGGTTGTAAGGGCATCTTGCTCCTCGGGAGGTGCCCACAGGTAGTCAGTGGAGCATGGGGAATCAAACCCGGGCCCTCGCCACTCCGCTATCCATTTCACTGTACGCCCGCCCACGGACCCTCATTAAACTCCCCCCAAATCAGCAGCGGTCAAAACAACCGGCAAATAATTGGTGCGGAAATATTGTTCAAGGTTGCTGATGCCGAACCACCATTTACAATTCCCCAGCGGAGCAGCCAGGAGGAGTCTGGGGTCTGAGTGAAGCCATCCATGGAGATGCAGAGAACTGCCTGCCTCCCCGGCACCATTAAAAGATAAACCACCACGCTGGCCACCACAACCTCATTTTAAGAGCGTCAGATAAGGAAAAGTGGGGGGGGGGGAAAAATCGGTATTTTGAAGAAGAAGTTTCTCTAGACTTTATATGAACTCACGGAAATGAGGGGAATGGCGTATCAGTTTTTTGGGGTATTTTAATGTGCATGTTCTTTGAGTGAGGCCCTGTCATTTTGGAGCGTAGAATAAAAAGCCCCAAAGATGGTGGATCTGAGTTTGGCGGGAATGTGATGGGTTGGGGAGATGGACTCTGGACTGGTGGTAGACCTGGAGGGGAGAGAATGCACAAAAATCTCTGCACCGCACCTCCACCCCCCCCATCCCCCTCACAGTGAGCGTTAAACATTTATTCCGTCAGCTTGTTTTGTTTCCGTCACCAGTCACAGTGCAGGGAACAGTCTTTGTAAATGCCTTCCCATCCAGCTGTTTTTATGCACATTTTCAATTTCAGGGCATAAAAAAAACGCCGAAAATTCCTCCGCCTCCGCTGAAAATTCCTCCACCGCGCAACCTCGAAATATCACAAAAAAAAAGGTTTTCCGCTTGAGGAAGGTGGAAAATGTGTGGCAGAAATAAAAGGTAAATGTGACAGAGCACAACAGAAACAGATTCTGCAAAATACATGTCAATTAATTATGACGTACAGAAACCATCATGTTTCCGTCAAGGCTGCCACCAGAACGCTTCCAAGAGCATCGTTGTAATATTATTTGTTCACAATTCTTCTTCTGCAGTCGTATAATGCCACCTGACTGGCGACATAGCACCGCCTATTGCTTATCTTGATGAACCAACTCCTGACCTTGGCATCACAGGAAACATTTGCATCTTCATTAGTCCGATTTTACCGAAAATGTGGAAAGATTCGGAAAGATTTCCGATGCGTTTAGATGGAAACACACCTATAGGAGCCCGCCTCGAAAGCCGTAGATTTCCTCCCGACTCTTGGTCTCGGCGTGGCAGTTTATATATATTGTTGTGTGTAAAGGTTAGCAGCTGTGAGTGTAGGAGTAGGCATTTTATTGTAGCACAAACAGAAGTTTCTAAATCAGGAATGAAAAATGATCTTGTCTATTGGCCCAGTTCACTCGCTTCCTCCTTCTCTCTTTGCGGCTCAGGCTACCGCCACATTTCAAAGAGTATAGACAGGAGATTAGTTCATTCATCTGTCACCTAATCAGGTCCCAAGAGCCACGCCCCCTTCCTATCTCCCTTGTTTCTTATCGTATAAATCACATCAGATGTTCCTTTTTTCCCTTTTTTTTCCTTTTGCTGCAGCGCAGTAAACTCGACTCACTTGCTCCTTATTATCTTCAGAGTCATGATCGTCGTTGGGTGGTCGCTCCTTTTAAACCTTGTACCTTTTAAAACACATTTTATCGCTGCGCTCGAGAGGCCAAGGAGGAGGAGGAGGAGGAGGAGGAGGAGGAGGTGAGGCGAGCGGTATGGACGGTATGCTTGGCACTTGCTCCCGCAGGAGAACCTTCTAGGACTTTCATACGGGGGCCTCCTGCCAACTCACTCGACATCCTATATCTATCACCGGGCACTTTTTTCTCACGCTCCGCGGCGATGATCTGGGTTCCTGGGCCGCCTATATTTAGCGTATTCAATGTCGTCAAAGGACACGCCTCAAATGTGTTCTCCCCGCGTGTAAGCGTGACATAAGCGAGTCCATTCCGAAGATGTAATGTTGCGCTTTATTCATTGTAAAGGTTGCACGGTGACGTAACGCGCAATTACGTTCCGTTTTCCCTCAGCCGCCTTAATGGTGTCATTATGAAGGCTTAACATGTATGCTGGGACATTAAGCCTATTTGAATGTCCATGTATTTTTTCAAATAAGAAAAAAACACATGAATATTCCAGCTTCATGGTCTAATTAGTGTTACTTTTTATGTCTCGCAGGCAAACACTGAACAGAACATTTTGTCCAATTCCAACAACAACACAACCGTGCTGCCAAAAGAATTTCTCTGGCATCTAACGTCAACTTATCCTCTTCAGCGTGATGAGTGCGGTTACAGTACAATAAGTAATCATCATTGTGACTGATAAGGATTTGACCCATTGTTGAATTTGTCATGTTTTCTCATATTTCTCCCCATAACATATAATTTGTCAAAATGAATGCTCTGCTCAAAGTGGATTTAACCACAAGCTGGGAGTTTGACAGTTTTTATTACCACAGGGGACCCATCGACCACATCATTCCCACCCTCTCCGCGCTCCGTCCGCACTTTTTTAAAACAACGCGACATTGAGTCCAAGCGATTTGACCGAGGAGGAGTGTGATTCATAATTTGCACTTTAGTGTGGCTGCCTGCCCTGCAACCATTACCGTTAGCTTGTAGTTTCCTCCACTTCCACGGGCGGCAAAGGACTGCTGAGTAATGTCTGCGTCCCGCGCGTGACAAACTGAGCTGTACACGCTGTTTCCGTCACTGCAGTTGGCTATCCGGAACAGTCTGGAGGTGCACCTTGTTCGCTAAGGTGACATTCCAGCGTCTTAACACCTGGCACGGAGTCAGGAGGTAAGAGATGAATTGGGAAAGAGGGCCTTGTGGTGCTTCCCGTGACAAAAGGATCATGAAAAAGCAGCAGCAGCGCCTGGGCTAGAACAACTTGGTTAGAACACCTGCCCACATGCAAAACTAATGTGGGTTTGTGGGAGACCATTCTGGAATTTAATTTAAATCGCAAAATGTTCCCTTATTTGCGATCTTTATTCATTTATTTATTCTTAAACACTGCTACCTAAACCGATTTTCCACTGCTGTGACTCAGCAAACTCTTCGGACACACGCCACCAGCTCCACTGTTAATGAGTCAAGGATATGCTAGCTTGCTGATTGACTCTCTCTCTCACTCTCTCTCTCTCTCTCTCTCTCTCTCTCT